>ML811179.1:165129-192592 GCA_009831015.1 Picea engelmannii | reverse complement strand
TGATTTTGGTCGTCATGATGATGTATTGATAATGGTGTACTCAGGCTCTTCATTAGAACTTTCTCCTGAGAAAAGTTACCTTCATCTCTTTCCAGAAATCACATTTTTGAGGAAGGTTCGCAGGCTGCTAATACATTTGCCTGCGAGAATGCATGATTCTCGCAGGCTGCCTTAAGCCAGGGTGCGAGAAGTTCGCACTGTGTGTAACTGCTAGGGTGCGAACACTTTCTAAAACAAGGAAGAAGATGAATTCTCGAAGTTTCTAGAAGGGAATCTTCTAGAAGGATGAGATGGCATTCGAATGGTTATCTAAGTACTGGATTTCCTGATATTTTGGGATCATTCTTATCCAAGTAACTAATTCATTCTCTCCTATATATTGAGGGGATTCTCATGGAGAAGGTTAGAAGCAAACAAGGTTAAGTGAGACATTGGAGAATTGGTGAAAGATTGTGTGAAGGACTGAAGCTACAACAGCTAGGGAACTCTAGCAAGTTTATCAAAGGTGGTTGATCTTCTTCATACAAGTGAGCAAGTGTGTGTGTCAGAGCTAAGGGCCATCGAAAGGAAGTTTGCAACATCAAGGCTCAGGTTGTAATCTTTACTTTCCATCAATATGATACAGTAATGTGTCCGTTTCCCATAAAGTTAGTTCCACTGTATTGTATAACTCCTTGATCATATACATAGATTGACTGTTGAATAGATTGTGCTTTCTTCACTTCGGTTGGTTTGTATTGTTTTGATCTTGACTGTACAAGAGCACTGGAGCGAAGCAGGAGCAACAAAGACCAAAGGAAGTGATCATAAGGTATGTTCTTTAATCGTGCCTCCTAGTACATTCAATAGTTAAAATCTAGGGAAAGAGTATCATTCTGTCTTGCTTTGTTCTAGATCCACGTGGATCTAGGGAGATCGGTTTGTGTCCGCACTTACAAATTTATCCAATAACAGGATTGGTCTTGTCGGTAGTTTTACCAGAGCTCATTCAAATAATAGGGATCAATTGTTGTTATGCAAATGATCCGTGTTGAAGAGACATACGAACCATAGGCCTATGGTCTACAGATGAAGTAATTTCCATGAGTTATGACACCAATAAAGATATATCATGTTCTCATAAGCTATCTTAATAACTTATCGAAATATCTATTATACACTTAAAGTAATTATAAATATAAAACTATCATTTACAATATGTCAATGTTAAATATAAACTTCTTTCTCTGTCAACAAAATAATTTTTTTTGGTTTAATATATAATTAACATTTAATTCTATACTAATCATAACCTTTCCTAATAACATATTTTTAAATCAACTAGAAAATGTATGACCTTAACCCCTCTTTTATGTGATGCAAATACATATATGTGAATAAAATTCAAATACATCCATCATATATTTCTAATAAAATGGTTTTTTTTCAAAATTATTTAAAAGTTTTTTCTTGCTTTTGATTACAAGAAATAATTAAATAACTTCCACTTAGCAGTCTCACATCAAAACCCATTGACAAGTTATATATATATATATATATATATATATATATATATATATATATATATATATATATATATATATATATTATATTTAGGTAAAGTCATCTTAAACTGAGATTTATTAACATATAAAATTAAATGATAAAAAAATTTACATTTAAAAAAATTTAATTTCTCTAAATACTTAATAAATCCCAATCGACAGATCTACACTAATTTAAATGCAAATCTAAATATTTTTTAATCTTTTAACCAAATTTATATTTAAATTTAATACCATGTTTTTCTAACATCAATTAACAAACTCTTCATCATTCAATATCAAGTTGAGGTGAATTATTGTTCACTAACAAATTTTTCATGATTCAAGAACATAATTTGAGATGCCAATTTAGATTAGAAATTGTTCATCAAATTTTAAGATTCATTACGATAGAAATGGGAAGATCAATTAATGCTACATCTCACTTTAAACCTATTTTTTATTATGAAGTTTTTATTACTTAATCACCTAATGGTGAAAGTTAAGAATTATTTGTCACATTGGAAAACTAATAAATGTTTGTTTATGTAATAATATTATATTGAATGATTCTTATATTTTAAATATCAATAATAATAATTTAATTTTAAGGTTACTGTTAAGTTCAAATCCAGAGGGGGTAGGATATGTATACTTCTGTAGACTTTACCAGTCAAATTGCTGAGTGGAGGGGGTTCCCTTGTCCCACAAACAAGGGGGTCCCATACACCAATTTGGTGTCTGGCTTGGTCGTGACCTTAAAAATAGATTATTATTATTAATATAAGATTCTCTTGTTTGTGGGATAATAATTCTCTCAACTCAATAATTGGATAGTTAAAGTATACAAAAATATACATATTCTACCTTTCTATAGATTTGAATCTGTAAGATTTAAAATACATTTTTTCAATAATTTAAAAATTGAATTTCTAGATCTTGTTGAGAAGTTTCATCAGTTTTTGGTTGAGCTTCTAGACCTTGTCTCCAAGTTTTCAGTTTTTGGTTGATATGCAATTTTTTTTGCAAATACAATAGTAGCTTTTATTCTCAACCAATGTTCTGAAAGCTTTGATGATGTTTGTTCTGTCTTACGTTTGAATCTGTGATGGAATCCTTGCCAGTTGCCACTGGTTTTGTTCTTTTTCAAGAACACTAGTCATAATATTCCTGTACTCAAAATCATCTCTTGGAGCATTGTCTGAAAGAAAACAATAATTTAATTCCCTCTCAAATTCATACTATGCTCAAGATTCTACTGAACTATTTCCAATAACTTTCTTCCTTCTAAGTTCATTGTTTTACTATAATCATGTCTTCAAATGATATAATATTTATATCTACATGGTGCTTCCCTTTCACCAGACCTTCATCAACAACAGTGATACATGACCGTAATGCATGACAAGAGGCTCACTTATTTATGTAAATCTTGCTATCTATGTAGCCACGTTCCCAATTATGTTGTAGACTATCATATCTGCAACTGTTAAAGCTGAAGAGTGTTAATCTGTCACTGCCAATTTAGCAACGATGTCATGTGCAGAACCCAAATTATCCTCAACGAGAATATGTGTTGTCAGTTGCTAGCAGATGAAAGCTATCCATGTGTACTTCTTGTTTCATAGCTCCTAAACCTGGAAAAAATTGAGTCCTACATACCCATCCAGGTCCTTATATTTTTTAATTCTTTGGCTCTGTGTTAAAAAAAAGCAACCCTGTAGTGACCTCTCACAGAGGCAATTGGAAAGTTAAACTAATGTCTTCTGCACCCTTTTGTAAGTGACCAATTAGTAAATGCAACATGAAGAAAATGGTAGATAAGAATATGTTGAATGCATGATCCTGAATAACAAGTCTGTTGTCAAGAGCCTTTTGTATTGCTTTGTTGGTTGAGTTTTTTCTAAGATATAAACTGTATATAAAAATTCAACAGAGTTTTATTTTCATAAAGTTCAAGTAGCATTAAACATACTCATAGTTATAATTCGTCTTTCATACGTACTAGTCTGTAATTTATCAAACTATCAATTAAATACAATAATAAATTTTCTTAATCGAACTTTGAAAAACATTTTTGGTCTCTATTTGATTTATCCATCTGCATGTAATGTTTATCCTTTAATCATTTTTATGAAATTTTATACATAGTTTTATTTTTATAAAATTCAAGCAACATTATGATTGTTGAATATGGGCAGTTTTCAGTTTCCAATATTCAGCCTTCAGTTGGAAAGATTTTTGGTTAGATGTACATTAATTGTATGTAACTGTTTCAATATGCTGAATTGTTGTCAGCCAATAGATTTATGCTTCCGCTGTGCAACATGTGGTATCAGAATAAGTATAGTAGGGGCTGGGCCAAGCCGATTTTTTTGCACATCTTCATGAGAGCAAGAACCTTTGGGTGAGATTTGGCAGGTAAAGGCGAATTCAAATCTGTGTGGAAATTGGATCCGAGCGTTGGAAGATTTCACTACAAGAGGACGTTGATTTAGAGGTTCTTAGTACCCTGGCGCTCCCTAGGAAGAGTTGGAGGAGCTTTGATGCTCCCACAAATTCAACCCAAATGCAACACAAAAATGGTGCAAATGTGTAAGAAGGAAAATCATTCATGATTAAATTTTGCATCATTTTGTCTTGCATTTTGGTTTTAAGTGATATTCAAATCAATTTTTTCATTTTATTTTGGATTTTCCTTATAGAGACTTTCTACCTAAATATTGTTGTGGAGATCATTAAAGTCTAGCAGATATTTCTTGAAATCATTAAAGTCCAGCAGATATTTCTTCAGTCTCCCATTGGATCAAAGGTAAGAATCTCCCACTTTTCCTAAATTTTTTCTTTCAAATTGTTTTTAGTTCATTGTGTTTAGTTTATTATTTTTTTTTGGGAGGAGGTGTGGGGGTGGTTTGGAATTTATTAGGGGAATGCTATTTGAGGGTAGGTTATGAGATTTTAGGAAAATAATTGCAAATTGATGGGTTTTAGGGGTAGGGTAGGGTTTGTGAATTTAGGGGTAGATTTTCCCTAGACAAGGTTTTACCAATAAAAAATTAAAACAAATTATTAGGGGATTGGGTAGATCTTTTCCTCGTCCTCCTTTTTTTAATATCTTTCTTGCTTTTCGTCCTCCTTCATCTTCCTCTTTTTCCAAAAATCCTCCTTCCTCATACACATTGCCTCCTACCCCTCATTCTTTATTCTTTCTCTTGTTCTTACCCTCCTCTTTTTTTTTTTCCACTTCTCATGTCTACTCATTTTCTTTTCTTCCTTTCTCTTTTTCATCCTTCCTCTTCCTCTTTTCCCCCAAATCCTCCATTTGTTTTCCCAATCCTCCTTCCTCTTTCTTTATTCACAAATCTTCCTCCCTCCTCCTTTTTTACACATATTATTTCCTCTTCCAAGATTTGTCTCTTCATAGTTAGAAATATCACATTGTTCCATATTATAATCATGGGTTGGATGTTATGACCCAAAGGAGGAATATATAGGGTTAAATGTATATGATATGACCCAAAGGGGGGGGCATACATGGGGCTAAATGTACATGTAATGTGTAAATATATATGTAATAGGGTTGGCCTAATAGTAAAGGGGCCTCATGTGTAGGTGTGAAAGCACTTGGATCATTACATTGGAACTCATTTGCATGAATGGTGTGGCTTCCTCCTTCCTTCTCCCCCGTCTTCCAACTTCTCCTTATCTATTTTTTCAACTCCTTCCTCCTCCTCTTCTTCTTCTCCCTGTCTTCCTTTTCTTCTTTCCCTCCTTCTTCCTCATCTTATTCTTATTCTCCCCCTCTTTTTCTTCTTTTTTTTCTCCCCCTTGTTTCTCTTCCTATTTCCCCATGAATAATCCTTCCTTTTTCCTCGAAATCCTTCTTCATTTTCCCCTAGATAACCATCCTTCCTATTACACTTTGTCTCCTCCTAATCCTTCCTTATTCTTATCCCCTTCTTCTCTCTCTCTCTCTCTCTCTCTCTCTCTCTCTCTCTCTCCTTTTCTTCTTCTTTATCTCCCCCTTCCTCTAATTCTTATTCCCCTCCTTCTTCCTCCTCCCCCTCTTCCTCTTCTCCTTCTTCCCCCTCCCTTCTCTCCCCTCATTGCCTTGAGACTTGCACAATACCTAAGCCTATTATCATTTTGCATATGGAAGAGTTAAGTTTTAAATGAAATAATGCTAGAAAAAATTCTATCTTGAATACATTTGTGGGTATTATGGATTACATTTTTTGTCTACACTCTATTTTGGTTATTGCATTTATGTTCTAAATATTTTTCACTAAGTTGCTAATTACATTCTAATTATGTACTAATCTTGTTATAGATATGATTTTAGATGTATCTAAATCTATAGGTCATGATGATGATTACATGAAAAAGTATAAGGAAAAGCAAAGGGGGAAAAACAAGTAGTTCTAAATAATAATGACAAAAAAGCAAAGGTGAACAATAATCAAATATCACATATTTTATGTTAATCACTAGGATAGAATCATTGTAGATATAGAACCCTTGAATCTCCAATGGAGTCATACTACAACTAGAGGTTTTTTTATCTTGCTAAATTGAACTCTTAATTTTTTTATTTTTTTTTCCAAATTAGGGGAAAATTCATTTTTTTAATTTATGAAAATATTTATGATGGTTCATTCAGATGGAAATAAAGTAAGAGAAGTATGAGTGAGGGTCAACCGACTAAGAAATAAAATATGCCCTAAATAAATTCTAGTAAATATGTTGGAGGACTTATAACATGTGGTAGTGGAGGTAAATTATAATTATTTTTGTACTTAAGTGTGAGAATTCAATCCTTCTGAGTAATTTTAAGTGTGAGAATTTAGTCCTTATTATTAACTACACATGTGTTTATTTCCCTTTGATTGTGCTATTACAAAGACCTTCAGATAATATTTATATAAAAAAGGAGGCGTTGTGATAGAGCCAAGATGCTAGAACAAAAATACAAAGTTTAAGCCAACACCATAGATCCAAAATGCAATTTTGAAACGAGTTCCACCTAAATCCACATGCTTGTCTATTGTACCCTATTCTATCTTGGTAGGTATACTTCCTTACAATCTATTGAAGCAAACTAACTATAGTGAAAAATATAATATGTCAAGATAAGAAAATACCAGATTACAGACCCCTTGTGGGATTTTGCTAACTAACACCTTTTTTCTTCTTTTTCTCCTAAGACCTTGCAATTCTAACCATTACTTGCTACAATTTGAAGATTGCTACCTTTTTCTGGTTCCAACTTGGGGATTTTCTAAGGATTCCTAGAAGCCCGAGGTGTCTCTACTAAAGGAGATGACTTTGAAAGAGAGGAAAATTTTACCACATCATATTGAATGCCAAGGTGGGCCACAATTCACCCCATGAGCTACTTTAAAGGATCAAGTTAAGTAGAAACCTCCAGATTTTTATTGCATTAAATTCCCATCAATACCTCTACCTCCTTCTACCAATCCCTAATTTGAACAACATGTCTTGTTGTATCAATGGTGCAATTATCTTGAGCTACACTATTTTGTTGTTTTTTTGCTCAAATTCAGATTGCCCCTTTTCCCACCAAACCCTAACATTAATAATTCCACATTGAGCTTCACCTACGCCATAGACATAAATCTTCAACTTTTTCTTAAACTCACTGAACTCATAGAGGATGCAAGACCCATTTTTACAGTAGAAATGCACCATGAGAGCCCCAAATAGAGTTACCAAGGGAGAAATACCAAAACATTTAGGGTGGAAAAGGTACATACTTAGATATGGAGGGGGAAGAATCAATCTTTCACTGGCCAACTTTGGCCCTTGTTATGGGATCAAAGCATACAAGACAACTAAGAAGAGCCACAATCCCCAAAATAATTGGAGAGGATGCATGTTCCTCATGTTTAATCCACACTACTTGTTGGATTGCATCTCCATGCACATTATAACAATTTGCACAAGTGAGTAGGGGGATATAGAAATGGAATGTTGCTACTTCACAATGGATTCAACCTTGTTTTTTCTACCAAGGAGATGGTTAATGAGTGTGCCATCAAGACTATAGTTACATTACGAGGGGAATTGAAAGGAGCTCCTCTCATTTGAATGAAAACAACCCAAACTAAGTCCAACTCCTAAATTGACTTGCCCATGCATTATTAAGTTTTTATGCCTTAGGATGTGGAAAAATTCGAGCTTGTCGAAACCCTAGACTTCTTGAATAATTATTTGCACCAATCAAGCTAGGGTTTGACTACTTAGGAGAAGACTTATATTGAACTACTCTTTGAATAACCATTATGTCTCCAATCACTAATGTCATTTGCATCCCTTGAGCTTTGAGGAACAAGAGACCCTTAGCTTCATTGTTTGAGGAAATCCCAACCCCCAAGCATATGTAGTTTCTTGATTTCCCATGGAATAAATGACGTCTTCCCCCACACTTTTCACCTCATATGGGGATAACATATATTACTATGTGCATGTACATAAGGTTCTCATTTTCTATCGGGTGGTAGTAGACCACTTGTTATATGGAGAAAATTGACAATTATAGATCAATTATTGTGAATTTATAGATGCATTTTATTTTATCCTATGTATTTGTGTGTATTAAAATATATTTATTGCTTTAAAAAATGATAATGGATATATTGTTTATTAAATCATTAAATATTTAAGTGACCCAAGCGATCTAAAAATGATGTAAGCGATTCCAAAGTAATGCAAAGGCGAGTCAAAAGTGACACAACATTAAATTTTTGTCACAACATGGTGAGAAGGCAACGCACAATGTGACACAAAATTTAAAAAATGATAATGAATATATTGTTTATTAAATCATTAATTAATTAAGTGACATAAGTGATGCAAAAGCAATGCAAAAATGAAGCAAAAGTGAGACAAATGATGCAAGCGATGGCAAAACAATGCAAAGGTGAGTCAAAAGTGACACAACATTAAATTTTTGTCACAATGCGATGCGAAGGAAACACACAATGTGACACAAAAATGAATTTCGCATCATTGTGCAACATAAAATGACATTTAAATCCCCACATAGTGTAAATACGATGCAAAAGGTGACAAAATGATGACGTGTGATGAAAAATTGATGCCAATTCAACACAAGGTCTAATGCCCCTAGATGCATTAGATTTTGCATCATACCTCCATGAAGGCAAGGAAAAAAAATATGAAAGGTAAGTGACACAAATTGTGATTATAGTAGTGAGTCCATTGGAAATAGGAAACACCATTAGCTACATTCTTTTGTTTCTTGCATCCTTATAAAATAGGTTGTAGTGATGTCAATTAAATCTAGAATCACTACAACTTTTGGCAATGCTAACACAACTCCAAGCATTTAGAGTAGCCATGTTTGTTAAATATATCACTATGTTTGATACTGCACTCCTGTATCCTACATCCTAATTCACAACTAATTTAGAGGAAAACTTTGTTATAACATAGTTGGATGTGTTTCTTCATACACACATAGAAGAGGTGCTTCTTCTTTTCCTTCTCAGAGGAATCAAGAGCTACAGGTAGGGACATAAATGTAACTAGTATTGCATCTATTCAAGTTCATTCCATAACATCAACTGCATACCTATGTTTAGTGAACCTCGAGGCTACAATTTGTCCAACAATAGGCCATTTTTATAGAGACATGGATATTCTTTGCAACCTCAAACTTCCTGATATTCCATCCCATAGACCATAGCCATAATGGGAGGGAGGATGATAGCTACAAAATTGTGCCATTCAATCACTGGAAATTTCAAGGATGATTTTAGGCGCTAAATTTCACTCATGGGCTAATTTTCCATGGTTTTTCCAAAAAAACGATTCGCTATTCTAAAAATGTTTCACCCAAATTCTATAGGACAAAATTATTTTACCTTAAAAATCACCAAAATTTTATATAAACTATATAGAATCCTTAGAAATTTGAATATTTTTACAAAAATATCGCCAAACATTTATAGTTGGCATATGAATGATTACTAAGATTCGCCAAGGTTTCTACATTTTAAAATAAATTTCCATCCTTAAAATCATCCCTAACTGGAATATTAGGGATAATGAACTTGATGAATGTACCTTGGCCATTGCAATGGTATTTACATTGCATAGGAGTACGTGATTGTGTGGTTTCACTATATGCATACACAAAACACTATATTTGATTATCTATATTTTAAGAGAATAGTCACAAAACTTGCTTCCCCATTTCACCCTTACCTTTCTTGCACATTCACTTAAAATTTGGACCTAGGCCAAATATGAAAGTTGAATAAACCTTTCCAAGTTTCCAATTCACAACAACCACATACATTTTGTACTTAAATTTATAAGAATCTTCTTCTATTTGATTATTTGATTATCATTTTGTCAGTAGAGCCAACTTCATTCTCTTATTCTTACTATGGTTTATCTTCTACTTTCATGTTTCATAGTGCTTACTATATTCTTTATTTTTCTAATGTTCACAACTCAAGAGAATATAATCATTGGACTCCCCACACAAATGTAAGTTGAAATTAACAAGTTGAAATTAACATGCCTTAAGACATACAACTCACATACTAGTAGGCTTTATTTACTTTACTCTCCAAGTGAATTAGTTGATTCGACCTTTTAACAATGGACAACTATCAATCAACCTGATCACCATGCAATTGCTATGCACAATATAAACCTCTATCTTAATGTCATGAGCATTTAATATCGCAACTGATAGGGATAACCACTACATTATTTGAAAAATCCAATTAGACTCAAAGTAAGCACATTTTATGTAGAATATTGATAATGAACTAGAAAAATCCAATTTTATTCAAAGTGAACACATTTTAAAAGGAATATCGTTAATAAACTAGTAGATAAAATGATGCCCTTTAACACACTAGTTTACTTGGAAATTTCCTTTTTAACCAATTTTTTTTTCTTTACATTACAATGCTAGTAATTGTTTGAGACCACTCAACTTCTTATATATTTATAGTACCATTTGAATAGTAATTGTTTGAGAGTACAAACCTTCTTATAGTACCATATAGTAAGTACCATTTGATTAATCACCTATAGCAAGAGTTATCATAAATCTTGAGGGACCAACAATCAGTTCCATTAGGATATTAACGAGCATAATAGATTGTTTGAGGTTTTGAATCTATTTATTTCATAAAAAAATATATATAATATTAAAATATTTAAGCTAATAAAGTTGAATATTATCTTGTAATGAGAAAGGAAAAATGGATAACGAAAAACTTAAAAAAATATATATAATATTAAAATATTTAAGCTAATAAAGTTGAATATTATCTTGTAATGAGAAAGGAAAAATGGATAACCAAAAACTTAATGTCANCAATGTTAATAAAAAAAAAAAAATCTAAGCTAATAAAATAGAATCTTATTTCACATGTGACAATTATTATTAAATAGAAAGAAGAAAAAAAAAGGAAATGGAAAAAGTTAAGTCAACGTTTATAAAAATAAATCTCAAAAGTTGAGTCAACAAATCCCATGCTGTATTTAATAATGAGTACATATTCTAAAGTTGAGTGAACAAATCCCATTTTACATATAATAACGAGTATATATATCCCATGTTGAATAATAATAATACATATTTTAAAGTTGAGTGAACAAATCTCATTATATATATAATATATAACGAGTATATATTAAATGTATAAATTTGCGTTTATATTATTTTGTTATATGTTTAATATGATTATAATTTATAATTTAAGGGGTTACTTTAATATTATTATTAATAAATGTTTTCTAATTTTATATTGATAAATGTTTAATTTTTTTATATTAAATATATTAATCAATATAAATGAATTTATTAAAAATCTCAACTATTAATTTTGAAAAAAATATATTTTTATTTTATAATTAAAAAAGGAAAAAAACAACAACTTAATTTTAAATTTTTTACAATGTTAATAATATCTACATACACTACCCACCCTATTTTTAATAAATCTACCCCATACTCAAAATTTGATATGAAATAAAAAATTATATTAAAAAAAAACATTTAAAAAAACACAAATATACAAATGAACAACACATATAAAACACACATTGAAAACGGCTTGGAATGAGATATATCATAATCCCACGAAAGTACCAAGGTGGTTGTCATCCTAATCTTTATATATATATATATATATATATATATAAATAGTAGAAAGACAACCACCTTTTGAGTATATTGTAATTCTTTTTACTTGTGACATTTTTTTCTATATGTGTGGATATGAGCATTTGGAAAGTGTGAGAGTTTTGCTTTTTGATGATGATGTTAATGATGATGATTAATGTTCATTAAGATTGAATTGGTCTATTAGATCTTAAGAGGGTAAGGGATTACTTGCAATTCTTTAGAATTTTGTTTTTGTGTTCGCAAATCATTAAGATAAGCATTCCAAGATCACCGTAGTTTTGTTGAGTTAAAAGGTTAGGAAGGTTGGTAGTGTGACAAATATTTTGAAATTGAGATCTAATCTGGGTATAGGCTTGTGAGAATTTGTTCTTATCTTAGCAATGCCTATTTTTTCTTTACACTTGTCAAAATAGAGAGATAATTTTGATCTTCTAGATTAGTGTTGATTACATCCTTATAATACCTAATTTTTTTTCCCCTCTAACTCTTTATCACACCACATTTTCTCCTTAAATTTTGATTTGATGATATTTTTAATAATATCCTTATTCTACAAAATGGTGTTTTCCATGATTCCCCAATAGTTTTTCCAAGACTGGGCATCTTTATGCCATACTCACTTGAGTTGATGGTGGTTATGACTGGATTTTGAAGCAATTTTAGGAAGCCTCTTGTCTTCCATGTTGTTTAACTTGTTCTTATACATTAGGTATCTAGTCATAGACATGCTCTCAATGGGGGAAAGGCTTGCCTCTAAGATGAGGATGGGATAGGGCGTATTTCCTTTAATTTTGAGATTATAGGTTATAAAATTATTTTGTATTTTCTCTATCTTTCTCCAAGATTCATGAGAGATACCACATCTCTAGAATTCACATCCTTAAAGAATAACATGAGTAATAAGAGTCTCAAAGATGAATTTCTTCTTATCCCATATCCAAAGATCGATTGATTTACAGATGTTTTCAAACCCATAATAAGATTTCCATCCCCCAATAATCTTTTTGTCAATGCTATAATTTCGGTTGACCTTGTGGTGAATATTAATTCCAAGATCACTTCCTCCAAGTTGTTGTTGTCATATATGAAGGTATTATAAGTGATCTTTTTGGATTTAATGATCATTACCTTAGTCTTGTCAATATTGATAGTCATAACCATATTGGAGCAAAAATCCTCGAGTATTCTTTGTTGGTTTTCAAGATCGTGGGGACTCCTCGACATAAGAGGGATATCAATGACATAAAGAAGAACATTGATGACTATACCAGTGAGAGTAGGGATGACAAAACTTGCTTCTTCCAAGCAATCTTCTAATTTGTTAATGTATATGCCGAAAACGGTAGGGGACAAGGGACAACCTTGCTTTATATTACAGTGAATCTCTTTCGACCAACCCTCAGTGTTTTTAAACTTGGAAATAACGTTCTCATACAACCTTATTGCAACAACCCTCAACTTTAAAGGTACTTTTATCTCTTCCAACCTATTCCAAAGGTTTTTCCTAGAAACCATATAAAAAGCTTTTCTAAAGTCAGCAAAACAACAAAAAATATTGGTTTTAGTATTGTGGAAATCCTATGCAATGATCCTAAAGGTAACAATATGGTCCACAGTTGAATGATCTCTCCTAAACTCGACCCAACCTTTATCTCTTTTACCATGAATTTCTATCCAAAGGCTTATCTTCTTTTACAAAATAATTCCATAAAGCTTGGCTAAAATCGGGTTAATCATAATGGTCCTATAATTAGAGGGAATGTTTCTATTCCCATTTTTAAAAATAGGAACAATGAGGCTTTGCATCCAAGGTTTAGGGAAAACTTGCTTGACTGCTAAATTGAAGAACTTGTGTATGTGAGGGATGAGGATAGGCCCTTCGATTTAAAAAATTTCAACTTGGTAACCTTCAATGTCCATAGCTTTCCCATTTGCAAGCCGCTTAACCTTGAACTCTATGTCATCGAAAGAAAAAACTTCATCCTCTAGACACAAATGGAATTAAATACCATTGTGTAATTGTGTAGAGAAAAGATATTTTCCATGAATTATTATTATAAGATTAAGGTTTGATTTAGACGACATTCTAATATGTTTGGTAAAAATAAAAATAAGTTTTTTTTTAAGGACAACATAAAAGTTTGAATATAAGTATTTAGTTAATGAGAAAGTTTGAATATAAGTATTTATTTAATGAGAAAGTGGGGAGTGTTTTCCCTTGTTGATATGTGAGCATATAAGTATTTAGTTAATGAGAAAGTGGGGAGAGTTTTCCCTTGTTGAAATGTGAGCATATTTCATTGTGTATGTATGAGGTATGGTATGTTGCGGGTTTTATAATAAATATGTTTTAATATAATTGATTAAACATGACTTTATTTTTAAGTTGTAACTTAATATTTTATTTATCAAATTTTGGTTTAGTGACAATTTGAAACAGTTATAATAATAATGACCAAAATTTAATTGTCGATAGATATGATTCACAACCTATATGACTAAAATTTAATTGTCGATATGACTAAAATTTAATTGTCGATAGACATGATCCACAAACTACATGGTGGACATATTAGTAGAGCCTTATGTAACGACTTCACCACATTAATTATTGTAATGACCTAAATGTGTTTGATATATAGTCTTTGAGCTAGATAATGTAAAATCTTGTCAACATGATAACAAAGAAGTACGCTGGGTGAGGTGATGGTTAAAAAGATGGAACTAAGCAAGATGATTATGGTGGATTTGAATATTCACATGGAACTGTATCTCGATCTGCAGTAGTGGCATTTGATCGAGTCGACCTTGAGCCAACCCCAAATCCCCTCCCCGGTGCAAATACAATTGGATTTTTAGCAGATCCAATTGGCTGGGTGTAAGCATCGTTATTCACGCCGTCCCTTCTAGGTCAAAAGCAAGCATATCCAGGGCTGGCTATAATGGGTAAAAATTACCACTTAATATATAATTAAAAAAAATACATTAGTAATTTCCTTGATAGTGCAAAGGACACATTAATAATGCTATGCGACATAATATAATGGTGTAGGATATTCATTCTATGAAATGGAGTCCGATGGGAGGTATTCGACACTGGGATCCCATCCCATAGAATGAACGAGCGATCATAAAAAAATCCCCCCGTCCACAAGGTCCCATTCTGCCCGTGCCCACAACGCCACTCCATAATGCCCTGTTCTGCCCCTTTGCAGCGCTCCATTCCGCCAGTCCCATCGCTGTAGTTGGACATCCCCTCAGGAATTCAATGCAGGGTGGCAGATGGGCATTTGCTACAAAACTCCTCCCGCGCCCCTCCTCCCCTATTTCAAATCAATATTGGATTACTTTGGAGTTGTGCTCCTTCTATGCATAAACTGAACCAACTCTTACCTGAAATGGACTCCATTATCCTGCACTTGATCCTGCATGGTGATTTTCTCAAAGATTGTATGTCAAAACGATTGTATGCCCAAATGTTTTTTCGACCTTGGTGACTATAAGAATATTGTTTGCATATAATTCATATTTCTGAGAACCCAAGGTGAATGATTATGTTTGGATATTGACTTCGTCGATTGTTGATAGGAAAATATGACCACATTATCTCAAATAGTATGCCAATGCATATTTTACTCGCCACACAATCCATTATTGATTGACTAATAATCATATATTGTGGATTTATTAATGGTATCTAGTCAACCTTGGAATGTGCAATGTCTAATTGGATACCGACTTCGTCGATTCTAAGTTTCAATTGACAAACCCAAGGCAAGGAATATTAATTTATTAGAGGATAGCCACATATAGATCTTGTTTGGATATCCATGAATATTGTTTGGATATTTTGCATAGATCTTGAGGATAGCCATAGAGCCAAATTTAAATGTCGGAAATATTTGGAGTATCTAATGACCGTGTTGGTCATCTCCACTCTATTAGGCCCAAAATTCACTAATACCCATAGATAACTGATTTCCCAGTGACTCTTTACCTCCAGTTATGCCCAAGAATCACATAGATCTCGAGGATAGCCACAGAGCCAAATTTAAATTCCGGAACTAGTTTGGGTATCCGATGACCATGTTGGTCATCTCCACTCTATTAGGCCCAAAATTCACTAATACCCACATATAATTGATTTCCCAGTGACTCTTTACCTCCAGTTATTCCCAAGGATCATTCCAATTGCTAATTATACATATACTGGGTTCATTTCCTAAGCCCTTTGTAAATTTTACCTTACAGACTTATTACTTTGTATTCGATCACATTTATGGATCGAAGTTTTGTTCTCTTTTCATCTTACTTTGTGTTGATGACTCCTTACTATCAGATTCAAGCTCACATAAATTGATCAACTAGAATGATCAAATTGATTTTAAATAGAAACAAATCATAAATGAAATGCATTTTTTTTCTATGGGTTTCATTCCTTTGTCATTGTCAAGAGTAAGGAATTTGTCTTTCCATTCTTTGATCTGCTCATATCAGGCATAGCACCTACTTTGTAAAGGACCAAAATAATCATGGATAGAAAACTCGATATAAGACTTATTTTCATGAAAGTCAAGAGGGCTCTTTGAAATTCATGGACATAGTTTCTACACTTTCACCCTATTCTTTCATACCATCAAAGAATACAAAATTTAAATGTCCCCTTCATACCAAAGAACATCTCACATCCTTGAGAGGATGAGAGTTACATCCTATTATACTATGAACTTTCACCCTATTCTTTCATACCATCAAAGAATACAAAATTTAAATGTCCCCTTCATACCAAAGAACATCTCACATCCTTGAGAGGATGAGAGTTACATCCTATTATACTATGAAAAAAACATTTGCACAATGCATCTATCTTCCATATCAACACAAAAGAAAGAAAAATAATGAAATTTCCTTATCATACAATGAGTTGAGAATCTTTGCACCAAGTGCAATTCACGAAGAACACCAGAACCTATTGAGGGACAAAGATATTTGCTTCAATGGTTAGAATAACCCATTTTTTTGGCAAACTAACTTTCCAAAGTTGAAATTACACTTCAGACCATGATCTCATAGAAAGGCAGACAAATTAGCTGCAGTAATATAATTTCAAATGGTATAGCCTGTATCTAGAATGATAAATGGCATCATGGTCAAGCAAATGAATGTTGCATCACTCTCTGTTGTTGTGTCGTGTCATGGTTGATCTATGATAGAAAATGTATTCTATTTGAGCAGTTCCATATTTCATGTGTCCATGGTTAGGATGCTATAGAAATCATATGCAAGAACAAACATATGAAAAATAAAAATTTCTCCTTGTTTCTGATGCTGTCTTTGCATTTTACATGTCTCACAATAACTATAAGGAATTTGCTTTCATTACCGTGCAATTGGAAATATACAAACCAAGAAATTGTCATTGTTTGTTGACCACAACAACAAAAAAAAACAACACAAAATTCAGATTCGAGCTGTCATAAATGGCTCTCTGTGTTGCTGGTATATTTCCTCCCTTTTGTGGTGTAGGGCACTATCTCATTAGCCCCTTTTTCTCATGAGACCTTCACGTTATGACCAACTGCAAAGACAATTGATGCTTAACATTATCTTCAAGTAACCATGTTTATGACCGAGCGCTTATGCTTAGCGCTAATCTCGTCACTCCAATTAAAGTCTTTTGTAGTTACCAGTGCACGATCTCTCCTCTATCATCATGGGTAGACATTTTTTTATTGCAGATCTTGAAGCATTTTGAACTGTAGTTGAGTAGTTGTCTTTATACGCCCTAAATTTTATTAGTGAAAATATGTTACTATTTTTTCATATTGGGAATATTTGGATATTTGGAGCCTGTCTATAAATGCTATATTGGTCTCCATATCCATTTCTTCTAGTCTTTAGAGTAGGATTTTTTTATGCTAGTTTTATCTTCTAATGCTGTAAAAAATAGGTGGTTAATGAACCAAAAGTTAACAGGAACACTGTGGCATTTAATGTAGCCAAGAATGAATTTGTTGGATTTTTTTGTTTCTGCAAACTGCTGTGGATATTTCAGTGGAGAGTTCATCACAATAGATCTTAAATGCTATTGCGAATCCATGAGGTTATGGTCTATATGCAGTCACTGAGAATATACAACCCCATTTTGCAGCCTCATTAGTTGCATATCTTGAAAAAGTGGGGGTATATTACTTTTGTGTGTATTGTAGATCTGTAGTTGATCCCTGACAAAAAAATTTAGAGCTTAAATGAACATAAGAACGACGAACTTCCTTTGTCCATGTCAAAGACCATAACCCACCATCAAAATAATCGAGGTTGTGAGTTACAATCAAAGTAATTTAAAAGCCAAATAAAAATGAAGGGTAGGTGCACCATACCCTAATTCGATTGGAGAAACTAGAGAAGTATTCTAGCTCCTCAATATTCGAATGGCATACACCTTGAAGTGAAAAACAACCAGAGGTGCAAGATAAGTCAGAGATAAGGTGGAATATTGAAAAAAAATTCAAATATATTGCATCTAATCTCTCCCTGCTTACTAAAATAGAAGCAGTTCCAACCAAATGAATAATCAATGATGGTGAATTGAGACAGGGCCACTTTGCACAAGAAATCAAATATTTATTGGCTTCAAACAAGATATTCTATCAAATAGCACAACATCATATCCAAGTGATGATGCATCAGGGTTGCAAGATTTTAAAGAATCTGATATGCTAAAGTGACTTGGCATGGTTGTTTATGTTTTAACTTTGAAACAACACTTAGAAAAATTACTCCTAACAGTTTTCAAGCTATGCATTTAAATGTTTACTTAGCCTCTACTATGACATTGCTCAAATTATATGTAAATTCATGTTACTATATGCATTTAAATGCAAGCTTATGACTTTATTTCTAAATGCCTATTTTTTCTGATCAAAATTTGTTGTTTGTCTTTTCTTCAGCTCCTTTAAATCATAAAGAATGGTGCAGAAGTGGACATTGTCCATTGAAGTGCCTTGTTACCCAAACCCTGGTCAAGCGGTGATTACATATGTCCTTCACAATAAAGCACTAAATCTTGTCCTGCAAAGTCAGAGAGAAGTTTATGGGAGGACTACCAATAATGAAGCATACTATATTGCCCTTGTTGAAAAGATCAAAACAATGAAAAAACATGGTGCCAATAATATTGTTGTCTTCACCTAATCAGAACTGATATGTAACCAAATGAAAGGAATTTATCAAGTTCGAAAAGACAATCTAAAACTTCTTCATAGAGAATCAAGAATTGTTGTTTCTCAGTTCCACTCTTTTACAATAAATTACCATGCAGATATAAAGAGGATGTCCAATGATCTAGTATCTGGAGCAGTGTCAACTATAGGTGGGGGTGTCAAAAATGACTTGGTATCGACGTCTACTCCAACAAAAGTCATTCATGGACATCGATATAGATCCCCAATGTGTGGATTTTTTTCTTGTTATGATTGTTGCTATGTCTTTCATGGCATGGTTGGTTCACTAGTGGATAATGGAGAAATTTACCAGTACTTATTGTTGAGAAGATACCTAAATGGTTAGAAGTCTTCCATTTCTGTTGGAAAAGTAGCAAATTAAGGTTGCAATTCTAGTTGAAAAGAATAGGTTTTTGAAGTTTTTTGTAAGAGATCAATGTTTTTGAATTAGTTCCATGACATGTCCTTCGAGTAAATAGTGAAGTAAGGTGTGATACATTTTGATTGTTCTTTGTGCAAGGTTCTATGTGTTTGTTGTGAATAATTCCACATGTATAACAATTTTGAGACAAAGGTGGTTAATGATGCATTATTGTAACAATTTTTTTTCTAATATAGATGCTTCGTTATGTTGCAAGTCCTTGAGTTGATGTGATTGTCTATTACTATTTCTTTGGAACTATGTATAAATGCACTTTTAAGAGTCCTTCAATGTTTTGTTTAATATTAATGTGGAACTCTGTATTGGTCTGGCCTGAATTTGATTATAGAATTTCCCATTGTGATTTTTGGTTGCCCATTCCAATTATGAGATCATTTTCTTACCAATTTTTGGTTGAAAGGAGTATTCATATATAATTCCATGTTTGTTCATCAAGTATATATATTTTCACCTTGATTTGGGAGGTTCGCATAGTGTATCCGCTTACAAAATTTCAATCGTAGTAGTGTATTTCAAAACAAAAACTGATGTGTATGTCAAAGCCATTTCTGACCACATATATGGGATCAAATAAAAGAAGACTTATGTATTCCTTCCAGAAAATACAAAACTTCAAACAAAGATCTATCTATTAGTTATAGTGTTAGTCACTATGTGAAACTTAATTTGTTAACAGGGAATTATGTGTATTTATGAGTTGGTCTAAATGTTTCTTTGTTAGTATTTTTCAAATAAATTGGCTACCTTGTGTAGCTAAGGAAATAAAACATTATGCAGTTACTTTGTACCAACATAATTTAGTTCGAGTGCCATGCTACAATAAGATATTCTAATCAAGTTTCAAAGGTTGTTGTTACACTGCTTGTGTGATGGAAATGTATTGTACATGAAAATCGCTACTAAATCTTATCGTAGCTCTTTTTCAAAGGAAAATCAACAAGGTTAGTGAAAAGAGCTACAAAATGACATTGGAGCGCCAATATAAAAGGAGCTAGTGAAAAATTCAGGTAGAAAATCAAATCACTTAACGCAACCTTAATCAAATCAAATCAAATCTAGTGCAATTCTAGTGCAATGAAAATAAAATAAAATCACTTAATGCCACATAATCATCCCATAGAAATTTTCTCGGACCTTCTAAATTAAAGGAAAATTTAGTAAAAGAAGCGGGTTCTACAAGTCATCTTTGACAATCCATCTGCAGTATTTTGACTCTTGGAAAATATGACAATTGAAATTACCCAGCCTACACAATTGGTCTTTGACCCTTTTGATAAGATGATCTAGAACCAAATACAAATACATGCTCTGCCCTAAAATCCAATTAATCACCAATTGAGAATCACAAAGATTTGACTATTAAGGATGTCTCTTTCCACTGCAATGTCCACCACCTCTTTGACTCTTTTGATAATATGACATAGAACCAAATATAAATGCCTGCTCTACCTTGAAATCCAGTTAATTGCCAATTAAGAGTGAAAAACATTTGAGTATTAAGGATGCCTTTTTCCACTGCAATCTCCACCACCACCAACATGAATTCCTTAATCTCATTCACATTATTAGAATCGAACCCCCAATCCATTGGAAAAGGATAAAGAGTTTTTCTTTGAGAAGTAGAGGACCCCTCCCACCCCATAGTTTCCTGGATGTTCTTTAGAGGCACTATTGAAAAATCCTCAAGGCCTGGCCTTGTCAATCTAGGGCTGCATATTCTGCCTTTGGATTTTGAAAAGAATCTTCTTCTTGTACCCTTCAAAAGGATATTTTATTTTTCATTTGAAAACATATTTGATATCCTAAAAAGGATGTAAGGGGGAGATCGATTCTTCCTAAAAAAGCATCCCATTTCTAGTTCTTCAAATGGCCCAACATACTAGTAATGGTAGTGCTTCAAATTCTTACAGCCTTTTTTTTTCCCACCAAGATTTAAGAATACCTTATAAGGGTTCACCTCTCCAACTTCCAACCCCTCTTTATAGTGTCAATGATGCATCCAAAACTTCCAGTGAGAAGTGACAACAAACCAACATATGATAAACATATTTTGAAGCACCTCTACACAATGGACATCGGCTAGGCCCCTCAAGGGATATTTTAATAAAATTGTTCCAGATTAGGGATTTTTTTATAGAGAGCCATTTTCTTAAACCTTCCACTGTAGAAGAAATACTAGGGGTGACAAAGGATGGCCCTAGCTTAGTCTAGTCCTCTTGTAGGATGGAAAAAAGGTGAAGTAGAACCATTAATCAATGGTGAGAAAGAAATACAAGAGTAATATCCCTCCACACAATTAACAAATTCACAAGAGAAACCTAATTGCAACGTCATTCACAAGAGAACACTAATAGCTTGTCTCATTGGCTTGTAGGATGCACCTTATTCTTATGCCCGCTGAACATAGATATTTCCCTAGTTCAAAGTGATCTCCCTAATTTTGACATTGTAATTAAATGGAAAAATGAAAGGTACCTTGGTGTTGGGTATGTGTTATATTCTTTTCCCGAGTAGTAGTGTCTGCGTTGTGCTAGGCGCACAGGGGGGAGAAATCCTCCCACGCAGGGGTTCGAGGGCAATGCCCCCAAGAATTTTTTTTTGCCTCGGGAACCATGTCACATTTTTGGGCAGTTTTTCGGCACATGGTTTTTTCCGATGGTTTTCTATTTCCGGTTAAGAAATTAGGGTTGTTGACTAATCCAAGTCATTGGGTTAGGGTTTTGTATGCTGTTGGCTCCTATATGTATATTGTATTGTAAACAATGTATCACTATGCATGAATATAGAATATGCTGGTTTTTCTAATTTTGGGTTTCCAGGGGAAAAATATCTTTGTAATGTTTGTATTTTCCATTGTATCTTTTCTATTCTTTTACTGAAAATTTGTTTGCAGTAAATATTGTATAAGGTTAAAATCTACACTTGGGACAAATATAAACAAGAGATCGTTTACCCAATCTACAAGGTTTTCAAATTGTATTTCCACAGAGGCATTAACCTTTATGATGACAGATGATTCCTTCATATAATTAGAGATTAAACATCCTCACTGACAGGGTTTTTTAATACAAAATGAACAAACATGAGTTTCTTTCAGGCTAAGCTCGAAACATATCTTCCTTCTTCTCTATTAATTTAATGCATGTAAAATGTACATAGGTTACATAAGGCTCTGAAATTCCTTCTGTGACCTAACACACTAAATAGGTCTTCTCCCTGGCCTAATATTCCTATTCTAGCTAGAAAATATAAGTTAGGTATTCAAAAAGAAAATATTTACTTTCAATGCTTTCTTATTTGTTGAGTCTAAATAGACTAGATTAAAATCATATAAAACCTTGATAAACCACCATTAATCCACTTACACTCAACACACAAACTTATCTTATATATCAATTATCTAATCTCCAACTTTGTAGAGATCACAAAAGGCCTTCCGACCTCAACTCATAACAACCAGTAAATTAAGATGATTGCTACAATATCAAAGAAGACAGATCTGAAAGACATGAGAGGCAATATGTGGTTGCAACTACCACTTGAGAAGAGCACTTTATATAAGTAGCCTTTATGTGAATTAGTTGCTTTTATCTGTCTTTTGCTCCAATGCCTTTTCATAGTTTGGTATAATATGGAAGATTATTTGATTCCACATAGTTTACATTATGTTTGGAGTCTGGGTGGTATTTACTATTGAACAAATAATTTTATGATTTCTAATGTATTTTAGACATTTGATATTGACATCAAAGGCCATATATTTGATACATACGAAAATAAGTGTTATTGTGATGCTAAATTTCTGCTCTTTTCAAGAAAAAAACATTTATTGTCAATTAAGTTGACAAAGTTCCGGTTAGTTTTTGAATATACTATAACTTTATAACTTCAATTTGCAGTGAAATGTAAAAATGCAGTTATATTTGATTTTGGATAAGTTTGGTTCGATTCTTAATAGCTTTAATTTAATATTGGTTGTGTTTTAGGTTGCATTAAAAACCTTAATTGTTATCCATCGAGCTTTGAGAGAGGTTGACCCCACATTTCGGGAGGAACTGATCAATTATAGCAGATCCAGGGGCCACATTCTTAATTTATCTTACTTCAAGGATGATTTTGGTCCAAATGGTACTTCTTTTTCCAGTAGCTCCTATTCTAAGCCTTTTAAATCCTTTCTTAAGTGATATCAATTGGGAAATGGTTGTGGTTTTTTTCTCAGCTTGGGACTATTCAGCATGTGTACATTTGTATGCATTTTTCCTGGAAGAATGATTGGAATGCTACCGCGTATTGAAATATGGCGTTGAAATGGAGCGTTTGGTAAGCAATCCTTTACACCTTAGCTTTTCCATGTATGTATTGTATTATTGGAAATCATTATGTATTTGTGTATACTTTGAGTTGATTAGACACAATTGAAGTTACTTTTAAGTATGATTGTTGTATACATCATGTCGGGTAGTGACAAAAAGTATGTCCACTTTATGTTCATATCAATTAGTAAATAAAATATTATATTGTTAGGAAGAGTCAGAGTAAAATTGTGATCAAAGAACAAATGAATCTGGAATAGGCTATGCCACTTATTCTATTAAATACATAATATAAAATGAGGTGTACAAATACATATTTGAGGTGAGATGACATGTATATATGTACATATTTGTGAATGAAAAACAATGAACATCAAGACCATAATCAATAAACAAGGAAACCATCCACTTTGGCACCCTTAGTAGTGGGGCGACTGGCTAAAGGACAATGATCCCCACTTGCTCCCCACCAGTTTATGTATGTGTTGTTGAGACCCAATGTAAAGTATAGTAGTATAACAATAAAGGTTAAATGAGCATCTAGGCCATGCAAAGTATAGTAGTATAACAATACAGGTTAAATGAGCATCTAGGCCAGTACATACGAATATTAGATAATCCATCAACAACAAAGTCCATAACTATTCTTGTTATGATTCTCATCTTCTTCCATATAGTTATTCAATCAAATATCATAGAAATAATGATGATGCTGATCTTCTACATGGAAATCTAATGTAATTAATAAATTAACCCATAGCGGGACCACCAACTATCTATCTAACATTAATTTCAAGTTGACTTATCCCATATTTAAAATTATCAGCTTGAGGGATTATATAACATTCTTGTTATTCAGAACACTTACTCACTCTTGAAGAAGGGTAATTTATCTTTCAGCTGTGAGAGTTTATAATTCAAATATCACCGAGTGCACTATGTTATTGTTGATTTATTGAGAATTGCACTATGTTACCCTTCATTTATTGAGAATGTGGTTTTTGATAAATGATCAAATAAATAATAAAATATAGTATATAACATCAACATGGATGTTTCTGTGCTTCTATAAATGTAGATAATTGAATGTTCTTACCAAATTAGCATACAATAATTTAAGTGGTTTACTTCTAAAATAAGGACCTTCGAATTTCCAGAAAGATATATTTTCAAAAAAACATTGGCATTGCCATGAATAAGGATGGAAACAAAGCTCATTCCATGGCAATCCATAAACTCAAGCTTTGATAATCATGATATTAAACATATACAAAATGTATAAGGTAAAACATAAGAAACCATAACTCTCAAAACTAATTTTCTGCTGTGATTTTCATTACAACCTGCATACACAATCATATCATATGACTCTAATGGAGAGAATATGCTCATTTAACCCCGCAAACAAACAATACATGGTATCAAGAAAGAAATGTGTTGTATAATACATTTATATTACAAAGTTGTTACAACAAATAATGAATACATTACTCTTTGGACCTTTTAGAGAGCTCCATCCCGAACCACTGCTATTGTTGAGGCGAAGCTGGGAAACATGGCAACTTAAATTTGGGTATTCTTCCTCCTACCCCAAAATCCATTATCATTGTAGCAAAACTCACACTAATACTCTTGCTACACCAATCACCATTTCAATAATTCTCCACTAGATGAATTGAATCCGGGACAAGAAATTCTTTGCAAAACATGAAGCAACTAGCACTCAGAAGATCACCGAGCTATGTCATGAGATTAAATTCAGTCATTCCGCACAACTGATTCTACCCTCGTGGGATTATTTTTGTGGCAGAAGATGATGATTCTTCCCTCATCCTATAGATACCTGATATATACTTAGTCAAAAAAGTGATAATACATTAACAATTGATATGTAAAAGAGTTGAAACTGTAGCATAGATCAAACCTGGAAAATCACAAATTGGAGAGTTGTCATCTAGCGAAGCATGTTCCAAGGGAGGAAAATCACCATAAGAAGCTCCTATATCTTTAATATAAAAATGAAATATTCATTAGAATCCTTATTGGCATATAAAAGGAGAAATAATACAGACTTGAAACATAGATTACATCAATTGGGAGGCCCATAAAAAAAACTAGAATGAAACTGCATCCTTCTATGTCCTTGGATTGAAGCCACAATAGTAGATTGTTGCACCCCTACAAACATCCACCTATTGCTCCATTTAAAAATGGTGATGTCTATATATACTAATCTTAACATATTGATATCACCACTCTACAAAACTCACTTGGGACAATAGAGGATGAATTGTTGGCACGAGTGTTAGACAATTGGCTTAGGTTGATGGACAATTGGTATGCATTGTTGGTTTTCATTGATGTCAACCATTGGAGAGTGATATTTTAGATTGATGTCAACCCTTGGAGAAAGTCCGGTATCACAAAGGTTTGGGTAATGGACCCAAGGTTATTTCATGTATAATGGTATGAGTTTTAATATATTTGAAGGTACGACTGTTCTATATGGATATTACATGTCATTCCATTTTCGGTGGTATGTGGAACATCACATATCTCCTCATGGTTAGAGAGTTATGGCCATGAGAAGTTGGAGAACCCAGGTTTGGGTAATGGACCCAAGTTTGTTTGATGGATAATGGTATGAATTTTGATATATTTGCAAGAAAGACTATTCTATATGGATATTACATGTCATTCCATTTCTAGTGGTATGTGGAAAGTCACATAAGTCCTCACGGTTAGAGAGTTATGTCCATGTGAATTTGGAGAACCCTCATGAGTCATCTAGAATCCCCAAAAGGTCAAAGTAGTCAAAGTGGTTTAAGAGATTTTAGAAGGTAAATAATAAATTCAAGTGATAAGTGTACTATAAGTCAAAGTGAATACAAAAGAAATTATTTAAATAATAAAGTTAATGGAGAAATTAGAAGTGGGTTAACCCTAAAATAAGGAAAGTGGGTTAAGATGGTTAAAAGGTAACCCCTTGAGGAAGCTACATGAAAGTATAAATAAGAGGCAAGGCTCTCTCATTTTAATTGCACTTGAGAATATTGAATATCTACAGGTGACTAAGGTAAACAAATTATATATAAGCCAAATTTCAGAGGGAAGGTAAAGTAAAGAAGGCTGAAATTTAAGGGAGGATAAATTCTTTTGATGATGCTTTCTAAGGTATGTTATTCACAGGTCATCTCACCATTTTCGCAATAATTGTTTTTTCTAGAATGACTCAGACCGTGAAATTGGGAGGCCATTGAGGAAACATATCCAAGTAGTTGTGATACAAATTTCATCTTGTGGGTCATTTCATTTTTGGAGTTACAGTCCATGGAAAATAGGGTTTGTGGCTAGTCTCGAAACTAGTCTAAAACATGTGTTTCAGGTAAAAACATCACAACTTATTCATAACAGATCCAAATTTAGTAAGAAAAAATGTTTTGGTTAGAGTATAATCTGCAGTATTCTGTGTACAATTTTCATATCCATACAACAAATATTTCATGCAAGGCACACTCTACAAGTTCGCTCTCTAGAATAAGCCAAAATTTAACAAGGTATGCCATTTTTTCTATAAATCCTTTTCTGAGAGGTTCCAAATAGTGACACCTGGAGGAATTGCAAAAAACACACTGAAGAACATTGTGTACTATTTTCAGATCTTTATTCATTACAGGTACATAGTTATGATTATTTCAATTTAGGGTTGTTGACTAATCCAAAACTAGTCATGTGAGACTAAAGTAAAGTTTGATGAAAATGCTAGT
>ML811179.1:135072-161403 GCA_009831015.1 Picea engelmannii | reverse complement strand
TGAGGTGTATAGTTGATGATGTTGGTACATATTGATGAGTCATAGTTGATGATTAGTTGATACATGATTGGTACATACTTGGTATATGGCTGGAGTCACTTTTTAGTAGTATTGTTGACACATGGTTTATGAATGATGTAGCATACTTGTATTGGTATATTATTAGAAGCACATATTGATCTTGGTGATGATTATGAGTTATTGTGCTATGATTGGTTGATGAACTTGTTTATGGTACAGGTTGATTACATGTTGTTTGGTACAAGTTGGTGCATGATTGATGCAGTTGTTTATGGTACATGTTGATTACAGGTTGAGGTACAGGTTGGTGCATGGTTGATGCACTTATTTATGGTACAGGTTGATTACAGGTTGTTTGGTACATGTTGCTGCATGGTTGATGCACTTTTTTATGGTACATGTTGATTACAAGTTGAGGTAGAGGTTGATGTATGGTTCAAGTTATTGATACAAGTTGATTGGTACAAGTTTAAAAAAATATATCTCATAGTGATAGTGTGACAGTGGTTCTATCATTATACTTCTACGTCAGGGCGGTTGGATAGGGAAAGGACAAGTGGTTGTAGCCACTTTCCGATTGTTGTCGGAGAACATAGGGGGTTGTAGCTTCCTTCTGGTTGTAGCCAGAGAATTGGGGAGTTGGAGCTTCCCTTAGGTTGTAGCCTGAGAAATTATGGGGTTGGAGGCTCCTTCCAGTTGCAGCTGGAAAACAAAGGAAGTTGGTGCTTCCAATGAATATAATTCTTAAAGACATATAAGAAAAAACATTTCGTGTTTTTATTCCACTTTAGGTTTCCACGTAAAACACTGGTGTACTGTGTATGTGTGTGATTGCTCATTTGTTCATCGTTTATTACTTTGAAACTATTGGATGATAATGCTACATTGATATAACACTTTCATTTTATGGTGAAAAAGGATTACATTGCTCTATTACTGATTCACCCCCCCTCTTAGTAATCCAACAATTGGTATCAGAGCCGGTTCCTTTAGGAAACAATTTAACAACTGGAAGTAGATCGTGGATTATTCTAAGAATGGAGTACCGATGTTTAATGGTCATAATAGTTTTAAGTATGAGATGTGGAGAATAAGGATGAAAGTATTTTTACAGGCACAGGGACATTATATTTGGCTATCAGTTGTTACAGGATATGATAGTTCAAAAAGGGAAAAGACCACATCCAAGAAGGAATTGAAGAAGAATAACAAAATAACAATGGATTTCATTTGGGAAGGATTACCTAATCCGGTAAGAGAAAAGGTTGGTAAAAATTCATCAGCCAAAGAACTTTGGGATAAGTTACATGACATATATTCTTCACCCATCGCAGATTTAAAAAATGCCAAAGAAGATGAAGATATAGATCAAGAAGAATTATGTTCACCATGTAAAACAGATTCAAAAGATGAAGAGTATATAATCACTAGAGGTATGTTGTTTTGCTTTAATTGTGAAAAATGTGGAAATATTGAAATATAATTCCATGAAGGAAATGAGATAGAAAAACTAATTGAAAAGAAAGAAAATTATGAACCATAATTGATTAGTGCTTTAGATGAAATAAGAGAAGAAAACAAGTCACTCAAGAAAGAATTGATGAAACAAAAGGAAAGTGTTCACATTTTTGAAGAATCCCAACAGGTCATCGAGACCTTAAGAACTCAACTAGAAGAATCCAAAAAGATCAAAGAAAATCTTGAATATCAAAAGCATTATTTGGAAGCCAACATAGAAGCACATAAGGAAGAAGAAAAAATGAGAGAGAAGATATTGCCAAATCATCTTAAGGAAATAACTAACGATCTAAACCAACTTGAGGCAGATTTTGGTCAAGAAGAGAAAGGGCTTGAAGAAGAAATAATCACATTAAAAATTCAGCTTGAAGAAGCGAAAATAATAGAAGAAGTCATGAAGTCTCAGATAATGAAGAAAGAAGAAGAGGTTGAGAAGCTTGAAGAAGAAGTTGTCACATTGAGAATTAAAATTGTCAAGCTCAACAAGAACATTAAAGAGACAAAAACATCCACATCAGTTATAGAGAATGAAGAGAAGCACTCAAGGTTGATATAAAGTAAGAATGAAGAAAATAGAAAGTGTTATGCATAAGTACTGAAATGAAAGAATCATGGTTAGCCAGAATCTAAGAAAACTATTGAAGATACATCTTCAAGAAGACCATTCATGTTCAAGCCACAAAGAAGCTTCAATCATGATCATGATCAATCAAGGCAGAAATTTAGAAGGACTACACCACAAAGAAGATCATTCACTCCTAGGTATGCAAATTTCTTTTATGGTCATTGTTTTTATTGTAATAATTTTGGACATAAGGTTGCAGATTGCAGAGATTATAAAATAAATGTTCAAGAAAGAAGTGCATATGTGGCCCCATGTAACATTGAATGTTACAAATGTCATAACTATGGACACACAACCAGTGATTGTAGAAGCATGATTGATACTTTCATGAAAGAGAATATTGATATTAGTTATAAGAAAGTATGGATAAGAAAACACAAAGAACATGTGAATCAAGATCAGGTCCCAGAGATCGCAATATTGACAATAAAACGAGATGAAGAAAATTCTACAGAGAAAAAGAAAGACGTCAGATACAGAAAGGTTTGGAAAAAAATTGAAAGAAAAGAAGGAAAGGAAAATAAGGAACATGTTCAAGAGATTGTACTTTCAGTAATTGTAGTGAAAGATGAATCCACAGACAGACAAAAAGAAGTTAGAGCTCAGAGAGATGATAAATCTACCAATGAAGATGATGATGAATCTACCAATGAAGATGATGATGAATACACATCATAGCATGAATTGTTCTGAGCCTTCCAGCTTAGAGACTCCCAGGTAATATGAATATTATACAGGGGGAGTATATGCGATAGTTGTAATAGACCAAAGAACCATCCTTCGAGCAGCTTGCAGAGTTTGAGAAGATAGATCCAGAGCAGTCAGTTAGCATAAGTACAATTTGATGGATTAATCAAGACTTCATGATAGTATAGTGATAAATGGGTCAACATTATGGACAATTTCCCAAGTAGAGTCTTGGAAAGTATGGACGAGAGCATGGATTCATAGATTGGTTCAAAGAGTGGTTAAGAGACAAAGGAACATTATCATAATGGATCATAATTACATAGGAAATGGCTTGAACAATGCTAATGGATTCCAAATTGACAGATATTTTTTGGACACATGCAGTGCATACAACAGTTCACATTCAAAACAGAGTAATGCTTAGAAACAACAATGACAAAATTCCCTATGAACTATGGAAAGCAAGCACATATATCAACCTCTACATCAAGGTAACTCAAGCCAGTATTTTATTAATTGAAATTTATGTTGATGATATTGTTTTTGAAAGTACTAATGACAGGTTAAGCTAGAAATTTGCAAAGGATATGCACAATGAATTTGAAATGTCATTACTTGGAGAACTATCCTTCTTTCTGAGTCTTCAGATATGTCAAATAAACCAAGGAATTTTTATTTCTCAAACTAAGTATATTAGAGAAATGCTAAAGAGGTTCAAAATGGAAGATTGTAAACCAATTACCACTCCTACGCAAACCAGTTGCAAGTTGAGAAAATATGATTCAAAGTCTACAGACTAGAGGCAATACAAGTCAATTATTGGTAGCTTACTATATGTGACAACATCTAGACCAGATGTAATGCATGCAGTTGGACAGGTGGCATGATTTCAAGCAACACCAAAGGAATCACATGTCTTAGCAGTAAAGAGGATTTTTAGATATCTCAAAGGAACATAAGAGTTTGGATTATGGTATCCAAAAGGAAAGGATCTATCACCTATTGCCTACACATATGAAGATTGGGCAGGTTGCATTGATGACCAACGAAGCACCAGTGGAGAAATGTTCTACTTAGATATACAGGTTGAGTATGATGAGCCCATTCCAATCTATCATGATAATACAAGCACCGTCAGTATCTCAAGGAATCCGGTGATGCACTCCAAGAAGAAGAACATTCCAATAAAGTATCACTTTCTATGGGAACAAGTTGCAGAGGATAACATTAGAGTTGAATATGTGGGCACAAAAGAACAAGTGGCAAACATCTTTACAAAACCGCTTCCAAGGAAATCCTTTGAATATTTTCGCCAGAGACTCAGAGTAATTTCTACTCCAAAATGAATGCTTTTGAATGATTATCTTATATGTCTTGGATTTACATGAGGAAGAACCATAAAGAGGACAGTTCAAGTTGGGGGATCGGTTTCAGGAAGAGTTCATTCAGGGGGAGTATCCCCAAGGACAGTTCAGTTAGGGGGATCAACCCCGAATGGAAAGATACATTTTCCATTGATGACAAATGGGGAGAGATTTATCATATGCATGATAGAAATTCTTGGAGAGAGAGCACAGACACATGTAGACAGGGGAAGCAACCCAATAAGAGTTCATTTAGGGGGAGTAGCCCCACAGGGAGACACCCTTTTCCATTGATGTCAAAGGGGGAGAGATAGAAACATTGATGAGGAGTATAAGCATGACTTTTATCATGACTAAGTGTTGACATCAATGTTGGTGTTTCCATCAATGCCAACGGGGGATATTTTCAGACAATTGGCTTAGGTTGATGGACAATTGATATGGATTGTTGATATGGATTGTTATCATGACTAAGTGTTGACATCAATGTCGGTGTTGCCATCAATGCCAAAGGGGGATATTTTCAGACAATTGGCTTAGGTTGATGGACAATTGATATGGATTGTTGATTTTCATTGATGTCAACCATTGGAGAGTGATATTGTATATTGATTTCAACCATTCTTGATTGATGTCAACCCTTGGAGAAATTCCGATAGCGAATTTTTGTAGCACAAAGGTTTGGGTAATGGACCCAAGGTTGTTTAATGTATAATGGTATGAGTTTTAATATATTTGAAGGTAAGACAATTCTATATGGATATTACATGTCATTCCATTTCTGGTGGTATGTGGAACACCGCATAACTCCTCACGGTTAGAGAGTTATGGCCATGAGAAGTTGGAGAACCCAGGTTTGGGTAATGGACCCAAGTTTGTTTGATGAATAATGGTATGAGTTTTGATATATTTATAGGAAAGACTATTCTAGATGGATATTACATGTCATTCCATTTCCATTGGTATGTGGAATGTCACATAACTCCTCACGGTTAGATATTTATGGCCATGTGAAGTTGGAGAACCCTCATGAGTCATCTAGAAGCCCCAAAAGGTCAAAGTAGTCAAAGTGGTTTAAGAGATTTTAGAAGGTAAATAATAAAGTCAAGTGATGAGTGTACTATAAGTCAAAGTGAATACAAAATAAATTATTTAAATAATAAAGTTAATGGAGAAATTAGAAGTGGGTTAACCCTAAAATAAGGAAAGTGGGTTAAGATGGTTAAAAGGTAACCCCTTGATGAAGCTACATGAAAGTATAAATAAGATGCAAGTCTCTCTCATTTTAATTACACTTAAGAATATTGAATATATATAGGTGAATTAGGTAACCAAAGGATATCTAAGCCAAATTTCAGAGGGAAGGTGAAGTAAAGAAGGCCAAAATTCAAGGGAGGATAAATTCTTTTGATGATGCTTTCTAAGGTATGTTATTTACAGGTCATCTCACCATTTTCACAATAATGTTTTTTCTATAATGATTCAGACCGTGAAATTGGGAGGCCATTGAGGAAACATATCCAAGTAGTTGTGATACAAATTTAAGCTTGTGCGTCATTTCATTTTTGGAGTTACACTTCGTGGAATATAGGGTTTGTGGCTAGTCCTGAAACTAGTCTAAAACAAGTGTTTCAGGTAAAAACGTAATAACTTCTTCATAACAGATCCAAATTCTGTAAAACAAAATGTGTTGGTTATAGTATAGTATGTAGTATTCTTTGTACAATTTTCATATCCATACAACAAATATTCTGTGCGGGGCCCACTCTACAAGTTCGCTCTCTAGAATAAGCCAAAATTCAACAAGGTATGCCATTTTTTCTATAACTCATTTTATGAGAGGTTACAAGTAGTGACACCTGGAGAAATTGCACAAAACTCACTGAAGAACATTTTTTACTATTTTCATATATTTATTCATTACAGGCACATAGTTATGATTATTTCAAGTTAGTGTTGTTGACTAATCCAAAACTAGTCATGTGAGACTAAAGTAAAGTTCGATGGAAATGCTAGTCACTTGTTGTTAAAGTTAATGAAGGTTTGCAGGTATGTGATCATATACACTATGTCTATTACAGATTTACAAATCAAATTTGGATGATGAAATTGATGAGGGATTTTGGTTGAGGTACATGTTGGGTACATGGTTGAGACAAGTAGTTGATGAGTTGGCACATACATGAGGTGTATAGTTGATGATGTTGGTACATATTGATGAGTCATAGTTGATGAGTAGTTGATACATGATTAGTACATACTTGGTACATGGTTGGAGGCACTTGTTAGTAGTATTGTTGACACATGGTTTATGAATGATGTAGCATACTTGTATTGGTATATTATTAGAAGCACATATTGATCTTAGTGATGATTATGAGTTTTTGTGTTATGATTGGTTGATGCACTTGTTCATGGTACAAGTTGATTACAGGTTGGTGCATGGTTGATGCACTTGTTTATGGTACAGGTTGATTACAGGTTGAGGTACAGGTTGGTGCATTGTTGATGCACTTGTTTATGGTACATGTTGATTACAGGTTGTTTGGTATAGGTTGGTGCATGGTTGATGCACTTGTTTACAGTACAGGTTGATTACAGGTTGAGGTACAGGTTGATGCATGGTTGATACATGGTTCATGTTATTGTTATATGATGTTTAGTGCAGGTTGATTGGTACAAGTTTCCAACAGTATATCTCACAGTGATAGTGTGACAATGGTTCCATCATTCTACTTCTACGTCAGGGCAGTTGGATGGGGCAAGGATAGGTGGTTTTAGCCACCTTCTGGTTGTAGCTGAAGAACATAGGGGGTTGTAGCTTCCTTCTAGTTGTATCCAAAGAATTGGGGAGTTGGAGCTTCCCTCAAGTTGTAGCCTGATAAATTATGGGGTTGGAGCCTCCTTCCAGTTGTAGTTGGAAAACAAAGGAAGTTGGTGCTTCCAATGAATGTAATTCTTAAATACATATAAGAAAAAACATTCTATGGTTTTCTCCCACTTTTGGTTTCCAAGTAAAACACTGGTGTACTGTGTATGTGTGCGATTGCTCATTTTTTCATTGTTTATTTACTCTGCAACTATTTAATGATAATTCTATATTGATATAACACTTGCATTTTATGGTGAAAAAGGATTACATTGCTCTATTACTGATTCACCCCCCCTCTCATTAATCCAATAATGAGGACAAAACCATTTGTTGAGGTGTGGAAAATGAAATGGTTCATTTTCAAATGAAGAATCAATTTCCAATATGCCACTTTTGTTGCTTCTTTTGTTTTTCTTTTTAGGGCTAAGGAAGATCTTCTTCCTCTTCAAATATGTCTCCAAAGCGCCCAACCCAAGAGAGAAATTATAATCCATGATGTCAAGATTGTTGGCATCATTCAACATTATTTTCACCAAACCAATCAACTGTTGGGTCTTGCTCAAAGTGGTAGGAGGACTGTTTCGAAGCAATTCTAAGTATCCAAACAACTCCTCTCTAGATAATTGAAGTCCTTTGACATCTTGATCAACATTTTCTCTAGCCATAATAGTTGTGTTAGCATCTAGATCAAGGCTTGGAGCCTCTATACTTATATCAGGAGGCACATTGAATGAATTGAGTGTTGCATCTTGGTCCAATAACGGGTTTGAATCCCCTAAAGAAGAATACAACCAATCCACCTTTATGACATGCTTACAAATGTTGTCGTGAATAGACCATGGGAAATCACAAGCTATAAAACTGGTATGATACAAAGTGACAAGATATTGCTTATTGGGCTTAGTTTGACTTCTAACCCATTAAGTGTGAGATATACTCTCATGAGGTTTTCAATCACCATCTGAAATTCTTTTAGCCTTTTCTATTGATGATTCAAGCTGCTTCTCTTTCTTGTAGTTGTTCAAATACCCTTCTTTTTTCAAAATTTCCTTGAATTGGTAACAAGGTTCAACATTTGTCAAGGGGATATTGAACAACCAATCCATCCTACGAGCACATTTTTTTCTTCGATAAGATAGAAAGTTTGTGTTCAAGTAACTATGGTGTGACTCAACAACAATGTTTGTCTCTTGATTTGCATGGGTAAAATCTCGATATCCTTTGACCCACATCCCTAAATATGAAAAACCAAGTTAGTGGAGATATCTCATGTTTATGAAACAAAAAAATGGAAACACAAGAACGATTATGTGGACTTACTAAATTATCACTGGTAACCAAATTCTTCTAAAAATAGTCCAAAAAATTCTCTTCATTTGCGAATTTGATGAAAACATGATTGATTGCATTGCCCACTTCATCTTTGGAACAATTCTTCATGATACAAACTAGCTCATTGAACATCTCTTTTGCATTTTCTGGACTATTAGCCAAACAATTCACATTTTTTATCCATGCCCTCTGTACATGCTAAACACACAAGATCAGTTTGATCCTTGTGATCCTCTTGCCACATTCAATTCATTTTAGGTGAGACAATTTTCATGTAAATATAAGTTACAATGTAAAATAAAAAATTTGAAGTTACGTCAAAGCGACAATTTTAGCCAATGTAGCATCAACCATGAAGGCATTCACTTTCCAATCGGGATGTATTTGGCAACACTTATGCATGAGGTGCTCCAACCATAGTGCAATATCTTCTGATGTGTTTCGTGATGCCACCACCCATGCTACTGGCACCCCACTTTGTTGTTCATCAAAAGCCACAAATATGTACACTTGATACTGTCATATTAAAAAAACATATGTAGTCCAATTTAGGTCACCAATAATACTAAACTAGCCAACTCAAATGGTTATATTAAATCAATCATTGACAACACACTCACCCCATATTTATTTGTATTGAATGTTGAATCCATGGCTATTATTCTATTATGCGATAGCCTGACCATGGTATCCAATATCCATTTTGTTTGGATTCCAGCTATGAAAGGGAAATTTCCACCATTGGGATTTTGGTAAAAGAAGAAATCATCCTTGTGTTTTTCATACCAAAGGTTCACACTCTTTTCATCCTTTTTGTTCAACTAGTAGTTCCTCTTCATCAAACGATTCTAGATATTCACAACATATTTTTTGCATAAGAAAAAGTCCCTATCTCGATCTACCACATCCATTTCAACATATTTCTTTATGCGCACTTTACACACTGTGTCAATAGGCACTTCCAAAAGAAAACAACTTTCCACATATGAAACCATGTCCCTTGAAAGCCTTAGCTTATGCTTGGACCTAGACTCACCTGAAGTGTCATGTTCACCATGACAGGGTCATCCATTCTCATCTTCATGTTCATACATGTTATATGTCAAAATTTCTAATTAGGGCTTTGAACCACAACCTTTACTATAAAATGGCATTGACAACACTTCTTTTGCGCAAATGATTGTGTTGTATCTTTTCCTCTATTGTCATGTGGGCCATATGAGCAAGCATAATCGCATAAGAAATTGTGAAATTTTAATACATATGAGAAATAATAAAGTGCTATTGTTACCAACAACTAATCAATAAACTTTTAAAATACTTACAACTCATATATCTTGACAACACTAGCCCTTGAGGTTGGGGTTTGTTTTGTCGGTGAATGAAAGTGCACAGAGCTATTGGATTTTTTTCTTATCCTCTAATAAAGCCAGGAACTCTAAGTAAAGGGATTCTTGCAACTCGATCAATGCTCAATTTGTTTCCATATACTTTAGACCATACCAAATCTTCATTAGAAAAGATGATGTTGTCTTTTGGGTCTTGCACCTGGAGGTCCACGATAGTCTTCCATTTCTTTAACATTTTGTATCAATGTCTACAAAAAATGTGCAAACATATTAGGAAAAATGTAACACCATTCAAAAGATTTGCATTTTAATCCTTCTCTTACAGTTAGAAATGATAATATTCTAAAGAACTCAATTTATTACCATAAACAAACACTTTGCTATATAAAACACACACTCTACATTGATATAATTCTACATGAGTGGTTCCATGTGACTTGAACCTTGGTTGAGTAGTTGAAAGTATTCTTTATTCTCCTGTCAATAGCAACAGTTGTAGACATACAAGTCTATTTGGTCAACACATGAACAGGGTTGAGTTGCTTGTCCCATTATTCATTAACTTACTCTTGAAAATATTCACATTGGTTAATCTTTTAGGGGTTTAGTTGGTGGGCCTCCTGGCAACTTCCTTTCTTCTCCAATCTTCTGTATTATTTCCTTTCTCAACTTGGACTCTCAAGCTTGGATTTTGATGGTTTCCCATAGTTCCCTATGTGTCATTGAGAAAATTGTTCAGGGACTGTTACTCTTAGCAGGAAAATCAGGTGTTTAATATTTAGGAACCTTTATTATTATTATAATAATAATCTAATTTAAGGTCACAACCTAGCTAGATGCAAAACATTACGTATGAAACCCCCTTGTTTATGGGATGTGGGACCCCCTACACACAATGATTTGAATGCTTAGTCTATGGAGGTGCACATACCCTACCCCCCTTCAGATTCAAACCCGTGACCTCCACATAGGAAAAACATGTTCTTAACTATTAGGCCCACCCACCCAAAGCACATGCAATTCATAGCCAAATATATACAAGAATTTTGAAATTGCATTTTTGAATTTAAATGAAACCTGTGAGTATTTGATGTAAAGCAACACTTGGCAATCAATATATTTCCAGATTTCATTTTTTCTTGATCCTTGGACTCCTTTTCTATGATTTCTAATTTCTGGTGTCAACTGTTTCTTTTCAAATTTGATGGGTGAAAATACATCTGATAGTATTTCATGTAAAGAAACAATTTGCAGGAAATATATCTTCAAATTCCATCTTTTCTTGACTTGTTCCTTGATTCTTTTTGTCTGTTTTCTAATGTGGGTTTATAATTGGCATGCTAAATTTCATGGTAAAAAATATGGGAGTATTTAAGAGAGCACAACATAAGATGTATCGTCACTCTTTTCTAAAATTGGAACTCACTGTCCTTTAAATGTTGATGTATTAGGCTTTAATCTAGGCTCATAAGTTGTTGAATAATGCTTATTTCTTTCGTTTTGTTTCTTCAAAGCGTAAGGATAAGATAGAAACTGGAAGCAAAGAACTAGTCCAGACATTTCAAATACAGTTAACTCAACAACTTGAAGTGTTTCATAAGATTTTTGAAGGTTCTGTGAGCCAACAACAACGACAACTACAAACTATGGAAGATCAAATGCAATCCTTTGTCTCTACAAAAACTGAGGTAGTTGTTTTGGTAGTTGTTTCACCTCTTTGAAATTAGCTAGTTCTGATGTACAACTGCACTGTTGTCACATGCTACAGAAGATCTCAAAAACAAGGTTGAGAAGTTGAAGACAATCTATGGCTCTGGAGTCAGGGTCCTACATGACCTAGCTAATGCGCTTGATGAAAATTCTGTGTCTACTCTTGGCAGGCTCAACTCAACAATATTTATGCATGCTTCTACTCTTGAGAATGTAAGACTTCTTGACATCTTCTATATAATATTTTCAAGGATTGGATCAATAACAAATCTATTCATGTGCTTTTGTTCCTTATTAATATTCATTTTGTGCAATGGAGATGGTGGGAAAAAATGTTCTATATGCAGAGGCATTGTTGGGTGAACTTCATAGTGCTATGTCCAAGAAATAGGCCACAATGGATTCATATTCCCAACAACAGTGGGAGGTTGTCACATATCCAATCGTTCTTTAACTTTTGAACTATTGTATGGGAGTCAAATCCTTTCACAAAATTCAAGTCAACTACTATCAAGTTGACAATTTTATATTTCAAAATTCCATGAGTGTAGGCAATTTAAAGAACCATAGAGTCCACAAGGATGATTTCAAAGGTCAATACAGATTTATTTGCAACACTTGAAATACATTCATCTAAGCTTAGTTAGTTTATGGAATAAATGCAAATAGTTCACGACAAGAAGTTGGAGGATCTTAAAAGAAAATTTGAGGTAGACTAATTTCTTAGTCTAGATCCTTTTTTCCTTTTAAACTAGTTATTTTATTATGTTCATGCTACTATTTGGATGAAATATTTTTAATGCAAATAAAGTTTCAAAGGAATGCACTGCAAATGAGGAGAAGAAACTCTTGGAGAAATTTTCTAAAATGTTGGCAGGTTCGACAACTTGAAAATCAGAATTGGTTAGTCTCTTAATGTTTTTTTCCTATTTAGTATATACTATATTGTATATGTGACTTGTTTTTAATGCTCATTTTAAATGCCTGTACTACCAATTTGTATTTCTAACCAATTTAACATAAGAAATTGCATCCGTGTTAATGAAATTACTCCGCTCCTTATGAGGTTTCAACAAAAATCATCCTTTTAGGTCCAAATCCATATGGTAATTCAACAAAAATATGCCCATAAAGTGTTTGGAAAATATTCTCCAGGTTCCTAAATATATGAAATCCATAAATCTCCCCAAAACCGTTCTTGGATGTTCTTCAAACAATTCTTGTGCTCTGAAAATCACCAGTAGACTTGACACCATTCCTTGTAACTGTCCATGAATTGTTAACAATGACTTGGAATAGAGCAACATCTTTCATGATTAATGAAAACTAATTTTGTGTTTTTTTTTTTGTTGCCGTGGTCAACAAACAATGACAATTTCTTGGTTTGTAAATTTCCAACTGCACGGTCATGAAAGAAAATTCCTTACAGTTATTGTCAGACATGTAAAATGCAAAGACAACATTAGCAACAAGGAGAAAGATTTATTTTTCATATGTTTGTTCTTGCATATGATTTCTATAGCATCCTAACGATGGACACATTAAATATGGAACTGCTCAAATAGAATACATTTTCTATCATAGATCAACCATGACATGACACAACAACAGAGAGTGCTACAACATTCATTTGCTTGACCATGATGCCATTTAGCATTCTAGACATAGGCTATACAATTTGAAATTATATTACTGCAACTAATCTTTTTGCCTTTATGTGAGATCATGGTATGAAGTGTAACTTCAACTTTGGAAAGTCAGTTTTCCACAAAATGGTTTATTCTAACCATTGAAGAAAATATCTTTGTCCCTAAATAGGTTCCGGTGTTCCTCGAGAATTGCACTTGGTGCAAAGATTCTCAACTCACTGTATGATAAGGAAATACCATTATTTTTCTTTCTTCTGTGCTGACATGGAAGATAGATGCATTGAGCAAATGTTTTTTTCATAGTATAATAGGATGTAACTCTCATCCTCTCAAGGATGTGATATGTTCTTTGGTATGAAGGGGAAATTTAAAATTTGTATTCTCTAATGGTATAAAGGGATATGGTGAAAGTGTAGAAACTAGAATTCAAAAGAGCCCTCTTGAATTTCATGAAAAAAAGTCTTATCTCAGGTTCTCTATCCATGATTATTTTGGTCCTTTACAAAGCAGGTGTTATGCTTGATATGAGCAGATCAAAGAATGGAGAGACAAACTACTTACTCTTGACAATGACAAAAGAATGAAGCCCATTGAACAAATTTTCATTTCATTTATGATTTGTCTCTATTTAAAATAAATTTGATTAGTCTAGTTGATCAATTTACAAGAGCTCGAATCTGATAGTAAGGAGTCAACAACACAGAGTAATATGAAAAGAGAACAAAAATTCGATCCATAAATGTGATCAAATACAAAGTAATAATTCTGTAAGGTAAAATTTACAAAGGGCTTAGGAAATGAACTTGGTATATGTATAATTAGCAAATGGAATGATCCTTGGGAATAACTGGAGGTAAAGAGTCATCGGGAAATCAATTATCTGTGGGTATCAGTGAATTTTGGGCCTAATAGAGTGGAGATGACCAACAGAGTCATCAGATACCCAAACTAGTTTCGACATTTAAATTTGGCTCTGTGGCTATCCTCAAGATCGATGCGATTGGCTATCCTCAAGATCTATGCGATCCTTGGGCATAACTGGAGGTAAAGAGTCACTGGGAAATAAATTATCTATGGGTATTAGTTACTTTTGGGCCTAATAGAGTGGATATTACTAGCACATTCATCAGATACCCCAACTAGTTCCCATTGAAGTCATATAGGTATTGGTCCAATGAATGATAGAAACAACTTAGGAAAGATGCAACTATGAACTGATGTGTTCAAGTATTCTACACGATCTACCAAATGTGAAAGTATACATCATGTGAATACAGGAGTTGAGGTCGAACACACTGAGAATTCATTTGATTACCGGTCATTAAGGTATATCGTTAACAAACACGAGACAACCTACCAATAATGAAAGTAGGTATCAAGGCACCAAGTACATTATTACAAGTGTGAATAAAGGAGTTGAGTTCGAACACTTGAAGAATCCATCGATCAAGAGACATTGATGTATTCCCAACTGTTGATGGTGAGAGAACCTACCATTGATGATTTCAAGCCTCTAGGTACTCATAGGACTCTAGGTATCGTTTCCAGAATAGATGAGATGAATTCGATGGAAGGAGACTCACTGAAAGGAGAGAATTAAAGAATATCTCATCAGTCAACATGAGGTACAAAGAAGGATCTTGATGATTTGGAGGAACTCAAATGAAGAACATGTTCATGAACCAACGACCCTATGTGTCTTTCACATGCACCATATGAAAGCAGTGCACAAAAAATACCCTCTGAATAACATCCAATAAGGAAAACTACCAACAAAGGAGAGAAAAACACCAATAAGGATAATGGCATTCAAGACATTGCACGAATCCTAATGTGTGAATAGATTTCTTTCTTTCGAACACAAGGGAAACCCCCCCAGTCAGCGACCAATGAGGAGATGCCGACTATTGGGTTCAACGTTACCTACCCATAATGAAAGTAGGACTAGGGTGCATGGTAGGAATACAACTTCATGTAACTCTGAGACACATTGAGGGTATGGCCGACATGCAAAATCAAGAGTTATGAGAAATGGTTGACACAAGATTATAGACATCCTTTGAACAAGAGCATGAGACATATGGAGGACTCTGACAACATAAACTCAATGATGAAACTTTGTGATGCAGGAGGCACCAATCAAACTCTCCATAGGGACTGGAAGCTTAACCAGTTGGAGGAGTAAACTCTAAGTAATGAGCTCAGCTTCCTAAGGTCATGCTAAACCCAAAATTTGTATGACAAGTGAAATCAAAGGTTTTTGCTCTATTCAAAGGTGACATGATTGCTGCCAATATGAGATAATTTTCTTTTCCTACCTGCATTTTTTTGTTTCTTCATAAGAAAATGAATGCTATGATATAGAGGAGGAAATGAGTGTCATGTGTAAGAAACTGGTTCCAACAGTGGAACATACCTATGCTCAATTCAAGGGGGTGGATGTAGGATATGGACACTTGGGGGAATGTTTCCTTGTAGGGTACAGGGTGTCAAGCTGCAAAGGATATAAACAAGGCTCTAATTGGCTTATGATGCAAAATGCCAGGGTAATAGGATTATAACGCAAAAGAGGGAACTAGCAATAGGCTCAAAACTGCAATCAAGAGGATGAGATGCAATTACAACTTAACTCCAAATAATTTCCTTTTTCGTAAATTTAGTCCCCTAGGCTTGAAAAAGTATAAAACAATACCTAGGAGAACTCTTCTAGCCACTAGTGACTAGAGTATTCCTTTTTCAAAATTAGTCTAATTGGTCCGAAAAAGGGTTAAACTTACACCAAATAGACATCCTTTCAGATCCAATTAACAAGTGTGAAAGAGACAAGTTCACTCGGAAATATTTTTCCTTTTTGAGAGATTCGGGAAAAGAGTTTAAAAAAGACTTGGAGGATGTTGTTCTAAGTAGCATATCACGGGGGAGGCTAGGGATCCCATGCAGGAATTCTGTCGAAAGTCAACAAATCACAGATAAATGACACAATCTTGAGAAAACCCAAATATTTCCAAGTCGAGGAGGATAAAATACTTACAGAGGTTACCTTATCTACAATATATAGAAGAATGCCCCTTATCTGGAAGGGTGTAGAAGAAGGAAGTCGAGGCTCCACAAGATCATTCCAATCAAAGGAAACCACCCTACGTCTTGGAGGGAGTGTACTCAGAGAGAGTGGAATGCTCCCTGGTGAAGAAGGTATAGAACTAGAAATGCTAAGGACATGGTCTAAAGACTCATCACCCCCCAAAAGAAGAGTGGGATTGACCGAAGATTGCATCGATAGTGTCACTTCCTTAGAATTGTCACTCTCCAAGAGAAGAGTGGGCTTGGTTGAAGATTTCATCAGCATAACCACTCCTTCAACCATTGGTTGAATAGGATGCAATACAACAAGGTCAAGAGATGCATCACCCCCAAAAACAAGAGTGGTGTTAGTCAAAGATTGCATCGACACAACCATTGGTTGAATAGGATGCGAGACAACAAGGTTAAGAGATGCATCACCCCTTAAAAGAGGAGGGGTATCAGTCAAATATTGCATTGGAACGAGCGTTGTATCAACCAAAGAAGGTTGGGAAACCAAATATGACTCAGAACCTGAAGGGAACCTAGAAAAAGACCACGCTTCTTGTACCACGACAGTAGTAGGGAACAAACGAGTAAGGTGATCTCCTTTTCAAAGCCTACAAAGGAACTTGGGCTTACGTCTTATACATCTAGGCTTCTCAATCATATGAATTCCCCTAGCATTACTTGCAGTGGCTGGTGACATGCTCCCAACATGAATTGCAGAGGCTAGTGGTAAATATCCAACATGACTAGAGGTTGGTGATGAACCTTCAACATGACTAGCAGAGGTTGATGATGAATCCCTAACATGACTAGCAAAGGTTGGTGATGAATCCACAACATGAATAGCAGAGGTTGGTGATGTATGTGTAGTGTGAATAGCAGTGACTAGATTTGTGACCCCAACATGACTTGCAATGGCTGGTTCTGGTATTCAACATGACTTGCAGAGGTTGTTGCCCTATCTCCAACATGACTAGCATAGGTTAGTGATATAATTCCAGTATGAATCGTAGTGACTGGAATTGTGCCCCCAACATGACTTGTAGCGGCTGGTTGCTAGTCTTCAACATGACTTGAAGAGATTGTTGATCTATCTCCAACATGACTAGAAGAGGTTGGTGATATAATGTCAGTATGACTTGCAGTGATTGGACTAGCGGTGGTTGGTTGCGGCATTTGAGAGCAAGGTTTTGGGAAATTTCATGCTAATAAGGGTTTTGGTATACACCATGGCCCTGTTCGGCATGATTATATCCTCCTCCAAACCGATTCATAAAGGGTTGTAAGGGCATCATCACCGAGGAATCCGCTTGCGAATAGAAAGAGACATGAAGAGGGTTACTCAGGTGAGGATATATGTTGCCCCCAGATGAAGGAACTCCATGAAGGTGATTTCCCATACTATAAAACTGACTACCCCCAGATGAAACACCAGAGGACAAATGGAGATAATCCATGGGAAAAACATTCATAGGAATCCACATAGTGGAAGAAGGATAGATGGACAAGATGTAATAAGTAGAATGATCGCCCATTTGAGCACTTGCTCTTGGAAAAGTGAAGATAATATTGGATTCATAGGAAGGAATATTCCAACCTCCTATCGTAAGAGTTGGTTGAGGGATATGAATCCCACCAAACGAAAAAGGAGAATAAGGAGGCATCGTGCCCCTAGACCCAAAACTAGGATTCACATAAGATGATGAGACAGAGGATGGAAAGTGTGAAGACATGTCTGACATACCATAAGAAAAATGATTAGAGGCCCAAGGTATTGGTTGAGTATCATGATTCAGTGTACCACTCGAAAATACAAAATGATTCGTCTCCATGGAATGAACAAAGACCATGGGTTGGGTAGCGCTAACTGAGGGAGTCACAGGGGATCCACTAACCATAGAAATGAATACTCATGACGCAATACAAAATCCTAAGGCCAACTAATAATCATAGAGCACACCAAAGTAAAGAAAAAGGGCCAATGCACACAAATATGGTATAGTGGCTGAAAAGGGGCCTCCCTCACTAGAGTAGGTATGTCTCTCCCAAGAGGGGCCCGAGACTCCCTTCAAAATATTAGAGGTATCAGAATTAGTTATAAGGGCCCTCGTGGGATTAACAACACAGTCAGTCAGATCCCCCCATAGAGGTAATCCTCCGTAAAGGCTGTGTGCTATCCAACCCTTATCTGACTCAGGGTACTTGCAGAATAACCCCTGCAAGTATCCTATGTGGCTACCTATGTAAAGAAACTAAATCCACCACGATATACCCAATTCACAGGCGAACAATCGTAAGTCAGGTACACTGTATGGGCAGGGTAACAAATCCATAAATATTGAAATCTTCGTCTCTCACAGAGGTAAAGGCACTAGCAAGACCCCCAAATACGAATAGATCCCCAGAAATATATCTGACGCTAAGAAGGTTTTAGAGGGATATCTCTTCAACCAACTTTGCGTGACCTCGTACTTAACTCCGGTGTGAGCGGAGCCACCCGATGTCACCAATTATACAATGGATTTCACCACTCCCTTATACAAACACATATGTTGATTTTAATAGCCTTGGAGAAGTTTACTCACAAAATCCTATTCCAAGGCTCTAAATCTTAAGTTAGTTTGTGCACCTTGAAAAACATAAAATCGTTTCTAATCAATTTTAAATTTATCAGTGTTACTTTTAGTGGATTTGTTTACTCAAAAGATGTGGTCGTGAAATTGATGATGTTGTGACTCAACAATTAAAAGAAATGAATATAAATATAATGCAAAGTCCTAACTTCAATTCTCAACAAATGATAAGCTTTTCAAAATGCAATTTTCAATTCAACTCTGCGATTTCAAATATGATGCAATCTTTCTATACATGTATCAAGATCAATCTTAAGAACCCAAAAGATCAAATTCCAACATGCAAAATGTATATATTTTTTGTATTTTCAATATAAAGAAATGAAAATGCAAGGATTGAACAACAACTTGATATATAAACCCTATTGCAAGAAAAAAGAGACAAACGAAGAAGGATATCAAGAGGCAAACACCCAGCCCAAGATGCAAGGACAACCAATGAGAAAGAGGATGAGAAAGAAAAACCGCCCAAAAATTCAACCAAATAAAGGATTCCTACCACTTTGCAGGCAATTAACAATCATGACAGAAACCCAAGAAGACTCAGTAACCATAAAAACTTACCCAACAAAGACCAAAATAAAAAATCAAACAAACAAGAATGATGTACACATCTGTTTAAGAACAAACCACATATGTACATGCCTTGTAGAAAGACGACCTGCGTATGAACGCATCTGCCAAGGAAAAACCCGCGTATATGTACTAAAACATTGCCAAGTTAAGGATAAGGCCAAGAAAATCAGACTAAAAAATAAAATAGGTTGTCAAGCAATCAGACGACAAGAAACTTAGGATAACTGAGAGCAATCAAAGGAGAAAAAAACTCCAAACCCCGAAAAGAAGATTATATCTCCAGTATGGTCACCAATTATGTTTTAAGGAAAATCACTCTATGGCACGGGGTAAACCACAAAAGACAGAAATGAATGCATAAATCAACTCTAATCTCAAGTATGCTATATAAACAAACATGCTAACAAGACAATATAAAGAGCCTACCTCATCCAGATGTTCGATGAAGTCCATCATTGAGCACTTGAATCAAAGCTATACACCTGCAACTTGTCCTCAACAACCAAGATATACAAGCATATGGTGATAATATATAAAGTTAGAACATATAATAACATAATTCATCAATATGCATAACAAATATGCCCATGGAATAATAATTCAAAGATTTGCAAGACATTAATTGGACGAGAAAAGAGTATTTCTATTAAAACGTAATCAAAAGAAGTGTATGAATGACAAACTTCTGTGTTGGTAGGTTCAGAACCGAGAAACTAAGTCCCTTCCAACTAGGCCTCCACCACTTCAATCCTCCACCGAAGGCAAGATCATATAAGAGAGACAATGAGGTTCTCCATCAAATAGGGAAGAACTTGGGGGCTAAACAATGTGTTCAGACTTAAACAGACAAAGGGATGCAGACTAAATATGAAGTGAATAATTTCTCCAGAGTAACTTTTCTCTCAAAGTTGAATTCTTATCCCCTTTCCATAGCTTGGATATGGCCCATTTATAGCGTTCAAATGGAACTAAAGGGCCGATTCAGAATGTTTCCAGTATATGGAGGGTCAAGGATCATGGATCTCGTGAAGTGACATGGAAACTTGACACCATATTTTAATTTTGGGCGCAAAACCTGATGTATGCGAGATGTAATGGTACAACCTATGTATACACATGTTGTATAGTTGTTAGGGTGCGTATATGTGGAAAACATGTTTTTTAGCTCTGGGAATTGCAAAAAGGGACTTCAAGTGTGCATAGGGAAATGGAAAGGCCTTCTGAGAAAGTTGCATGGGGCGAGGAAAATATTTCTATAACAGACAACAAGAATGTGGAACATTAGAATGGGAAACTTAAAAACAACCGCAATTAAAAGTAAAAGTATATGATAAGGATTAAGAAATTAAAGGAAATTACCATCTGTAAAACTTACTAATTGCAATCAATAATGACTAATGCATGTATTTTGAGTCACAAGAATGATATCATATTAAATCATAGCCATTCATTATGTGTGATGAAGAAGAATATCCTCCGTTAAATAAATCTTGTTCATCCATTCTGAATTCTTAATTAAAAGAGTGCTTAATATGGAGGTATTCGATAGGTATACGCCTATCGACGTAAATATTTTTAAAGTTATTAATTTAGTTTTTATTGATATAATCTAAAAACTTTAATGTGAGCCATATTTTTATGTGCAAGTAAAATTTGGTTTCTTGAAATATTATAGGTGGGTTAGACTTCCTCTCATGCTAGATGATTCTAGTCTTGGGTTGTTAACTTGTTTCCTTACCTTTGAGGAAGATGAGCTTTAGAAAATAAGAAGCAGCTTTAGTTCAATTACTCCAAGACCAAAAATTGGTTTTAACCAAACACTAGTAATACCCAGTATCTCTTCTAATCATGCCTAAGTTTTTCAAAGGGGTCATGTGGTATCTAGAAGCACCTAGACTTTAGCTCTGTACATGAAGCCTAGATACTAGAACCCGATTGTAGTTTAATCTCATGCCTAAGAAGAATATTTTGATTTATTCACGAGTTTAAAATATATTCATATGTATTTATCTTTTAAATATTCAAAAATATTACATTGGCATTCATGTCTCACCCCTAGGGTTCCTACTTGCAATACAATTTAGGGTTTACAAGGACAATGATGGTGGAAATAGAGTGGGTCTCTTCCAACACCCTTGCAACCTCCTTCGAAGAGGAAATCAATACCTTCAAGCAATGAGAAAAGGAGACAAGAAAAACAATATAGGTTTTACATGGGCGATGACAATGGCAATAGAATGGGGCTCTTCCAACACCCTTACAACCTCCTTAGAAGAGGAAATAAATACCTTCAAGCAATGATCAAAGGAGACATGCATCACAATATAGGGTTTATAAGGACAATGCTGGCGGAAATAGAGTGGGGATCTTTCATCACCCTTGCAACCTCCTTTGAAGAGGAAATCAATTCCTTCAAGAAGTGAGCAAAGGATACGGGAGTGACATTCAAGATAGAAACAATAATATTCAAAGTTCACAAAAAGGCTAGAAAAAATTCCCACAATGGAGTTCACCCACGCTTGGTAATCGAGAATGGGTCATTATATGATTTTTCATATATCTTGGTACTTTATGGGTGGAAAAATTAGAAGAATTGGCTTGCAGGGCCCATTTTAGGGGTAGGTCCCAGTTTGACGATTTAAGGTCCAAAAAATTCCAAAGCCAGTTTGAGGCATCAAACGATGCGTTTTTAGGTCAAAACTTTATCCCCTCAACGATGCTCTACACACCAAAAGATTTCCAATTGGGGTGAAAAACACCTCAACCAGAGTTTGTATGTAGAATTTATGCATTTTGAAAGTTCACCTACCATGTTGACCACCATGGTATCGAGTGGATGCAACGTCATCCCCCATTACTCACACATGCAGAGTTAGTCATGTGTGGAATTTCAAGTATATTTTAGAGGTTCTAAAACCCTAAAACTAATTGAGGGTTTAGTCATGCAAAAATTCCCATCCCTAACCTAGATGACTATCAAGCTATGCTAAATATTGGGCCACTAGGATAGGAGGGGGTTCCATTCTTTTGGTATTATTATTGTTCCATAGTTGAGAAGAGCATCTAGGAGTGGGATATTGAAGCATAACAAAGGAGGTAGAATATTTATATAGAATTGATTAAGGACATAGTGTCCATGGAAATTCCATAGTGAGTGCTCCTTTCTTTGTACTTGCATTTCATAACTGAAAAAAAGAGAGAAAATCATAGTTTTTCTCCCATGTTAAGTTTTCCAGGTCACATCTTGTGTTCTTTTGTGTGAATGGTGTGTTCATTTGCTTGTTTCTTTGATTTTGGTTTTAGTTATTTTCATAACTTTGAATGCTACATCGATAATATTAAATATGAAATCTAAGGTAATAAATTGCATGATAAAATATTTCAAAATATTGTAAAATCCATTCTAATGAAATATTCTAATAGAATATCCATGGCAGTTTATAGATCACTTGGTTGAGGAGAAAGGCTATTGCATTCCATGAAATAAATTTTATTGGCTAGACTAACAAACCATTGGACAATTCTAATCTAAAGAAAAATAGAATTCCATTTATTTAGAAAGGGGTGCTTCAAATTTCAATTCTAGAAGAAGGAAAGGTGAGATCTCATTTTGTGGAATGGAACATACTTCACTACAAGGAAAAGATCCTCTAGCGGAGGTTTTGGTCGAAGCACCTATAACAATAGCCGAAAAATCCGTTTATAGCAAAGGACACTAGAGAAGGCGAGCATGCAGAGGTTTGTTTTTTTATAATGATTTTATAAATACATAATGCACTGGCGCATTTTCTACTACAGATGCATCAGTGCTATGAAAAATGGTGCACTGTTGCTCTAAAAAATGACGAATTGTGGTAGGGTTATTTAAAAAAAAATACTCCAATGCACTACTTAAATACTGACACATCGATGTGTGTAATAATTAAGTGCATCATAATAGGGTTAAATATCAAAAACAATTACTGGCCGTAAAATTCCTTTTTACCCTTTTCAGTGTTGTAGAGCTCTCAAGATCCAGTGAAAATTTTGCCTCTCTGAAACACCCTGTCGTCGGTGCTTCCCTTTCTTTCCTTCCTTTCGCCAGTTTCTCAATGCGTGGCTTTCAAATTTTTCCAAATAGTGGGAACATTTGTTTTTTTGGACTACGTGGAAACCATGCCTCCATGACAAGGAAATGTCTAGGTAATGTCTTTATTTATTTATAACTTAAACTTTTAGCGGAATAAAATTCAAAATTATGTTAAATTTCCATTGTTGTTGTTTTTTTTTTTTTTCCTGCACGGTGTGTTCGAGTCATTCGTTTCACACCACAGAAGATCTCTCAAGCTCCAGTGAAAATTTTTCCTCTCTGAAACACCCTGTCGTCGGTGCTTCCCTTGCTTTCCTTCCTTTCGTTAGTTTCTCAATGAGTGGCTTTCAAATTTTTTCAAACAATGGGCAAATTTGTTGTTTTGGACTACATGGAAACCATGCCTCCATGACGAGGAAATGTCTAGGTAATGTCTTTATTTATTTATAACTTAAACTTTTAGCGGAATAAAATTCAAAATTCTTTATTTATTTATTTTTGCACAGTGTGTTCAAGTCGTTCGACTCACACCGTAGACGATGCACCCTGAAAATTTAAAGAGTGCACTGAAATACCATGCCTAATTGTTTTTGGTGATGTGTTTTTAAACTCTACGCATCGATGCATTGGATAAACTTTAACGCACCAGTGCATAATTTTACCAATGCACTGCCTAAAATAATATAGCTGATTTTTCATGGTGCGTCGAAACAACGTTAACGTACCGGGGCCTTACATTAAATGACACACTGCATAAATAATATATATTATTTTATGCAGTGTGTTGGTAAACTTACGCACCTGTGTGTTAATGATTACCAATGCACCGTCGTAAAAAATTAGAGCCTAAATGCCAAAGTATCGTAATTATCATTTTTTAAAAATTATTGGTGTGGTGTGTCTCCTTCCATATAATGCACTAGTGCCTATCAAGAAAGGCTACACACCAAGGTAACAATTTTTTTAAAAATGGTTTTATGGTGCTTTAGGATTTTAAGTTTTTATTATTTTAGGCGGTGTGTCAGTTAACCTTAACACATAGGTGCAGTAAGGTTATACAATGCACCAAATAAAATAATATAACAAATTTCATACGGTGCATTATGTTACATGTGTGAACTGTAGACAGTGCTCACAAGTAAGATACACACCTTGGGCGATGCTTGACTATTTTTTGGGCGCACTGATAATGAAATTTACTTATTTTTCGAAGAAAGTTATTTTTCTGCATTTATAAATAAATTTCTCATTTACTAATTTTTTTTTATGTTTTATGTATGATGCTGATGTATTGTATAGTTTAATCATGCAGATACGTCAGTTAAGAGAGCAGGGGCAGAGGCTTGACCTGTACAATGTTGTATGTGATTGGGAGGTGAGGGAGAGGGAGAGGGATTTGTACCCTCTCCCTTTTACTGCAGTGACCCAAGTCCTCTTGAGGAATGTAGGCCTCCTTAAGTACTATGAGTAAGCTACACCCTTGAAGGGGCACTCCAGGTTCTTGGTGAAGATGATATCTCGATGGGATGTCCATCGACAAGATTTTTGTGTTGGTCCTGATCAATGGTTCCATCCTACTGTGGAGGATATATACTTTATAACTGGGCTATCCAGGAGTGGGGAGGATTTTACCCAATTCCATGATGTCTTAGTCGGTGTTGTAGCATAGAGTTAGCTCATGTACTCTCAAATATATATTGCGATTGATTTACTTTCGCCAACTAATTTTCAGGTCTTTGGTGGATAGCTATGACTCGCTTCTTTCGGTGTAGAGAAGGTTAGGTGCCTCTCACTGTTAGTGACAACCATTTCACACTTTACCAATGATGGGTACCACATTAGTTGCATTCTTTTGTATTATGTTGATTATTTGGTACAGAGACCACGATGTATTAGATGGTTTGCCATTTTTTTGCAGCATTTTTGTATAGCTATAGATAAATGTCGTGCTATGATACATGGGAGTGTGAACTTCCCTTTTGCTTCAGAGTTGTTTTGTTTATTTTTTGAGAGATTTCCAAAGATGAGGCCTACTTTTGTCCGTCATCCTTCTATGTCGATGACTTAGGTGAGGATGCACATGTGGTGTGAGATGATGCCCAAGAGGGGCTAGTTGGAATTTCCAGTCAAGATTTCCACTAACGCACTGGGGATACTAGCTAGTGAGGTCGATCACATGTTTGTGATGGTGTAATTTCCTTACACAGGTTTGCATTGGCGAGGATGTCCGAACATCCTCTTCAATCTAGTTTCATTTTACTGTCTTACTTAATTAAAATAAAATTAATTCTAACATGTTCTTTAACTTTTTTTCTTAAAGTGTTTAATGAAAATGTCTAATTATTGTTGTGTACTATATATTTTGTAGATATTGACACATTCATTGGGGATGTGCCTCCTCCCCCAATAGATGCATATGAGGAGATGCCCGAGGCCGCGGTGGGTCAGGGTCCTTGGGTGCAAATACTCGATGGTATGCACCGTAGGCTGGATACTAGATTCATGTTGGAGTTAGAAGACCGAATCTGTGCACTTTTGGTTGAGGTGGGAGTCTACCCTATGATGATGTGAGACATCAGGGAAGATCCTATGCTCTTGGAGAGTTGGAGGGAGATGTTGTGCAATATGATGCCTCTAATGTGTCGTATCGTTGGAGCCATCAGGCTACTAGAAACAAGGAGGGATGTTGATTATACACACTCTTCCTCTAGTACCCATTCATCCAATAACCCATGTCCTCCTCCTCCTCCTTCAACTCACCTAGATGAGCAGGTAGCACCTATTCCTCCACCGCGTGATATTCCACTTCTTCTTGACCATCATCTTCTACTACAGACCAGGCCTTCACTACTAT
>ML811179.1:100287-134949 GCA_009831015.1 Picea engelmannii | reverse complement strand
TATATATATATATATATATATATATATAGTATACCTGAGATTAGAATTGATTTATGCAGTAATTTTTGTCTGTTGTGGTTTACCCCTAGCCATAGACAAATTTTCCTCGTAATAGAATTGGCGACCATACTGGGGATAAGATATTCTTTTTCAGGGTTTGGAGTGTTTTTATCCTTAGATTGCTCTCGTTTATATTGATTTTCTTGTTGTATGACTTCTTGACAACCTCTGTTCATTCTGAGTCCGAGTTTCTTGAGTCACCATGGAGCAAGACCAACTTCCCTGTAGGTCTTGCTGCTTATTACAGTTACCATCGCATTTTGAGTCTTTACCTTCTAAAAAGCGTAAAGTTATCAAACCTGGTACACACACCTCCACTTATTAGACTTGTGATCGTACAAGGATGAGTACTGAAGTGATTCAACAAGATACTGGGAGTCCTTCCACTCCCATACCTATGATAGTTAGTGATACCCCTTCGACACCTTCAACCACAATGGTTGTAGTGCCAGAGGTGCCTATCATCACCTATGCCCATCCTATAGTGAATACTCAACCTATAGCCACAAACCCTTTTGGGTCTCTTTTTCACTCACCGGGCTATAATGTTCAATCCATCCTTATGGCCTCTAGTCCTTTTTCCTATGGTATGCCTAATTTCACATTGCAGTTTTCAACCTCTATCCTAAAGGCTGGTACGAATACTAGCATTAGACTTAGGGGCACATCTCCTCCACACACTCCATTCTCGTTTGGTGGTACTCATGTCCCGCAAATGACTCCTACCATTGGAGGCATTCCTCCTTTTAACCCCGTGTCTAATCCTGTTGCTTCTGAATGGAGTAACCAACCTGGTGGACAAGCTATTGCTCACGTTCCGTCCTTTACACCCACCTCCTCTGTATCAATTCTGAACAAAATGTTTGGCATGAAAAATCCACCTTTATCCTCTGGATTCACACCTGGGGGAGTCCATTTTCATACCTTGGGAAACCCCCAACCTGGAGCCACTCCGACTGGGGGCATTTTTTACAATCCTCATCAAAACATTCCTACTAGAATGGTTCCCAACCAACCCCTCTTGAATCATCTAGAAGGAGGGTCTTACAATCCCAGACAGGGCCATGGTGCTTACTAGAACCCTGGATGGGCTATGATTCCCCAACAACAATCTTTCCAGGGAGCTTGGTGCCAGATGCCGCAACCCTATCTCCCTTTTTTGGCCATGGTCAATCTGCCAGACTTGTATAAGTTAATGAATGACCCTGTGTATCATGATCCTTCATAGCCCCCCATCACCACTAAGCTTCCATCAGATATTCCAAAATTTGAGGGAAGAACTAGTGAGGATCTTGGTGATCATGTTACCACTTTTCACCTTTGGAGCTCTTTAAATTCCTTTAATGACGATTCTATTCGGTTAATATTGTTTCAATGCACCCTCACAGGGGGTTTCCATGAAATGGTATATCGAGCTACTTAGGGGGGCATACAAAAATTTTAATCAATTGGTTTTAGTCTTCCTCAACCACTTCCAATTGACTGTTCATTACTATTATGGAATAGAACTTCTGTCGACCTTTCGTCGGGACCAGGCCACTCATATCTCGTATCACATCCAGGAGTGGCATAGACAGAAGAGGTTGATCAAGGCCTACATACCCCAAAAATTCTTTCTAGAGTGGTTCCTTAAATCTCTCCTTCCTTATATTTCGAAGGATGTTTCTACATTCAGGGTTACTTCTGAGGAAGAAGTGATTTTTAAAGCCCAATAGTTAGATCTTATATATGCTCAGTCTGAAATGTTATACGAGATTCTTCCAGACGCATCGACGTTAAACTATGACACTTGAAAAAACCTCGGGCCTCATGCCGATGACATTGTAGGTCTCGTCAATGTGAAATCCACAGACTCAGTGACAAGTCATATGAAAGACTAGTCTCTAAACCAGTCTATAGGAGGGCCAACTTCGTCTATGTCCTCCAATCCCACTTAGTTAGTGGATGTACATTTTGTGAAATCATCGACCAACTCGAATGGTAACCAACAACCAGGAGGGAATAAAAGAAATGACGTAATAATAATTGTAGGGGTGGGAAGAATAATAATAAACCCAAGGATAATGGTAATAATGAGAAGATGAATAATAATGCTGGTGAGGGAAAGAAAGAAAGGCATAAGATGAAATTTCCATGTAAGCTTTGTACAGATAATCACCTTACCCATTTATGCCCTAAACTTGCGAAAGCTACAAGGCTTTTATCTCTACCACACATCATGCTGAATAATCCTTTTCCACATAACCAACACATGGCCTCGAGCTCCTCGAATGCTGTTAATGTGGCAAGTGGGAGTCAAAACCCACTGATGCAAGATGATGACCATTTATGCATCAATATGGTTAAATCTAAGGTTAATGTAGCCACTCGGTCTCGCGATTACAGTTCTCCAAAGACTGTACCTAGTCTAGAGTCTCCCCCTCCTTCGGAGATTCCCTTACAGATCGAAAAACTAGAGCCCCTGCCTCGTATTTCGAAAGGAGTACTCAAGCGCTCTACCCACAATCCTAATGCTAGAGCCTCCCATAATTACTCTATTGTTGAGGACATGGGTCAAAACCCTTGTGCAATTTTGGCTCTGGAGGTACTCCATATGTGCCCTTCATAGAGGAATTCCTTGCTATTTGCGTTAGCATCTCTAGATCCTTGTGGATCAAAAGTTATCAAGTTTGACGTCACAGATGTGAAGCCTCACTTTCCTTACCATGTGGCATTCCAAATCCACGTGGGTTGCTCGAAGTATACCATCAAGCGTACTGTTGTTGATGAAGGAGATGCAACATGTGTGATGTACCTGGTTTGTTGGAAAGCCCTCGACTCTCCGACGCTTTCTAGGTCTTCGACCATGTTGACTTCTTTTTACGTTCATTCCTTCCGCCCGCACGATATTCTTCCTACCTTTCCGGTCCATTTAGGTGGAAAGACGGTAGAGGTGGATGTCGAGGTGGTTGATGCACCCCTTGATTATAACTTGTTACTATGATGCAATTTGACTTACTCTATGACTGCAATTGTATCTTATGTCTTCCATAGTATTTTTTTCCTCACGATGGGAAGATCGTGACAATCGATGAATTGTCCGTTGCGTATGCTAGTCCCAGTGCATCTATTGGACCGTCAATCCCCCTAATCGACAATTCTCAACTGACAATTGAGAATATCGGTGTCAGAATGTATTCATCCCTTATGGGTACCTTCGACTTCATGGCACCGGTTCACCATATTTACGCCATGTCTAGTAGGACCGTTTCATCAGAGAGGTTCATTCCTTTCCTCACTTCCTATTTTAACGATCCTTGGACCCTACCTTCCTCGACGACATCTTGTGAAGGTTAGTTACATTCTGGAATGGCCATGCCAATATCGACAATAGAGATTGCATATCAAGTTGTTCCTGACTCTTCCGCCAATTTGGATCCTGTTACCTTGCAGACGGACGAGGAGGATCCTGTCCTCGAACCCATGTAGGCCACTTCATCATATTGTTCACGTGACTACCTCGATGATAATTTTCCTTCAGATGAAGCTATCATTGAGGCCATAAATGGTTCTGACAGGACCTGGGATGATATGCATCATTGCTCTTATTTTCTCCCAGAGCTTGCTAGAATCGAGCAATATGATTTTAGATCTACTTTGAGTGAGACAGTTGGTCACTCCGTAGTTCCACTTGATACACACAACATTTATGATGAAGGAAACATGGCGAGTATATCCCCTACAGTCATGATATCCCTTGTATCCATGGAAATATTGAAAATGTATACATCAATGAGATTGTTCGCCAAAAGAAATTATGATCTACACTGAACTCTTCAAGGAATTCCAAGATGTATTTTCTCAGTCATATGAAGAGATGCCAGGAATCAACCCTCGAATTTTCAAATGTGAGATTACAACTTACCTGGATTCTAATCCTTTTCGACAACGTCTTAGAGCTATCAATCCCAGGAAGGCCCCTGCTATTAAGGCAGAGGTAGAAAAAATGCTTAATGATGGCTTTATCTACCTGATTCTCTCGACTGAATGGGTATTCAATCCCATTCTTGTGAATAAAAATCAAGGAACCATCCACATATGCATGGATTTTCATGACCTAAGAAAAGCCTATCCTAAAGACAACTTATCGACACCCTTCATCAATTATATTCTTGACGAGTGTGCAGGAAGTGAAGTTTTTTCTTTTATGGATGGATTTTCAGGGTATAACCAAATTCATATTAAACCAGAGGACCAACATAAGACGACATTTATTTTCCCTTGGGGTACTTTCACATACCAGAAGATGCCTTTCGGCCTTAAAAACACCAGAGAAACCTTCCAATGTGCCATGACCTTCACATTTCATGCTCTCAAGCATATAGTCGAAGCCTATCTTGACAATCTTGCTGCTCACTCCTGTAAGAGAGTGGATCACCCTAAACACCTTCAGCTAGTCTTTGAAAGATGTTGCCATTATCGCATCTGGTTGAACCCTCATAAATGCATCTTTTGTGTTAGGCCGGGTCATCTTCTAGGATTTTTAATCTCTGAGACTGGGATCATGGTAGATCCATTAAAGGTAGAGGCAATACTTCGATTTCCTCCCTCGTGCACTATTCGCCAACTTCAAGGTTTACAAGGGAAAGATAAATTTTTACGATGGTTTATAGTGAACTATGCCAATATTACTAAGGGTTTCATGCATCTCTTGAACAAGGACACTCCTTTTATTTGGGATGAGCAAGCCCAGGAATCCTTCGATTCTTTGAAGAAAGAATTGGTATCGATGCCTCTGCTGAAGTCTCCAGACTATAGTAGAGATTACTTGATTTATGTCACTGCATCTGAAGAGACGATTGGTATGGTGTTGGTTTAGGAGGATGATGAGCTCCATGAGCACATGATTTATTATCTTAGTCGAAACTTAGTCGGCCTTGAACTCAAATATTATCATGCTGAAAAGCTATCTTTGGCTGTCGTTCACTCAGTCCAATGAGTACAACATTGTATATTTCTTTGCAAAACTACTGTGGTTATTGATGTCAATCCATTTCAATACGTCCTTACCAGGCGTATCATAGGGGGAAAGTACAATAAATGGATTGTCATTCTACAAGAGTTCGATCTCGATTTCATTTATGGAAAATCCAAAAAATCACTAATTTTTGCAGAATTAATATCTGACTTCCCTCGATTAGACGAAGATGTTATTCATGTTGATTCATTTGCGGATGAATAGATTTTCCTTGTATCATCGTCAGAACCCTGGTATGGAGACATTGTTCTCTATATTCAAACTTTGAAGTTCCCTCAACATCTCTTACGAGATGACCGATGACGTATACGATACTAAGCTAAGAACTACCTTATCATCGGCGACACTTTGTATCATCGAAGAGTAGACAATATCCTACATCACTTTTTAACTCACAAAGAATTCGATTCTATTTTAAATGACTATCATAGTGGGGCTTGTGGTGGTCATCTATCCGAGCTTGCGACAACCCATAAAATTTTGCGAACCAGTTATTTTTTGTCCGTCTATATTTAAATATCGCGTTGAAGCCGTTAAGAAGTGTCACCCCTGCCAGGTGTTTACTCAAAAAATGTGCTTGCATCCAACCCCTCTCTATCCAGTCATTACTGTCAGTCCCTTCACCAAGTGGGGGTGGAATTTGTGGATTGCAACCCAACTTCGATTGGAGGGAATCAACACATTATCGTGGTCGTTGACTACTTTACTAAGTGGGCCGAGGCCATGCCTACAGTTAAATCTGATGGGAGGATTGCCACCTTCTTCGTATTCAATCAAATTATAGCTAGGTTTTGAATCCCGAGTGAGATTGTCATTGATCATGGTAGTCATTTTCAGAATGAAATGATGGAAGAACTGTCATCTAAACTGGGATTTAAACATGGCCATTCTAAATGGACAAGTAGAGTCCGTAAACAAGTCTCTCAATAACATTCTGCAGAAAACTGCCAGCCAGAGAAAATATGACTGGCATATCATGTTTTATCCAACACTTTGGGCATACCGAACCTCGATCAAGAATTCCATCGGTTTTTATCCTTTCTAGTTAGTACACGGTGTGGAGTCGATATTACCTATTGAATGTAAAATCCCTTCTATTATATTGGTTGTTTCACTCCTACCTGACACTTCCGATCTCGAACAATGCCTCGTGCACCTAGAGAGTCTAGATGAGAAACATCGATATGCCTCTACGACTATCGAAGCGAATAAAAGACGTGTCAAGGTCCAATACGATAACTTTGTCCATCCTCGGTTATACGCTGAGCGTGAATTGGTCCTTCTATATGATCAATCCAAAGAACCACTGGGGGCAAGCAAGTTCAAGCCCATGTGGCATGGTCCCTATATCATGTGATGTGTATTAGAAAAAGGAGCCCATGAGTTAGAATATTATGAAGGGAACATGTTGGATGAGCCCAAGAATGGGCTCTATTTGAAAAGATATTATGCTTGAGCCCCAAGCTTGGGCGTAACTCATTGTATAGTAATGTAATTTAGTGTAAATATCTTTTCCCTTTATTTTTATCTTCAGCTTGCTTATCAAGTTTTCCCTTGGTTGGCATATGTCAACAGAGTCTTCGGTCTACTTAGGATTCATAGATGGGGCCAGTCGTCATACACATAACTTCAATTCCGCTGCTTGGGTTGTTTACTCACCTGAGGGTCTACTGGTGTCTTCAACCGGTGTATGCCTAGGGCCATCCACGAATAATGTGTTACAATATAGTGTCGTTATAGAATTTTTTCGCAATGCCATTTCACATGGTATTCTCTCTTTAGAGGTTCACTTGGACTCCTAGTTAGTAGTATGTTAGTTGAATGACAGTTACCATGTGAGTGGCCCTACTTTGCTCCAACGATTCCTAGGGCTACGAATTTTGGAACGACAACTTGATTTTATTACTTATCATCACATAACTAGGAGTTCTAATTATGTATTCGATGTATATGTTAATTTTGTTTTAGATTGGATTTTTTCACATAACTAAAGCAAATAAAACATTTTCATCAATGTACACATTGTAACATAAGTAAAGCCGAAGAACCATTTTTTTATATATATTTCAAAAAAATATGATGTTTATAGTACAAAATTGGGGCTAAAACCATCAATATACATATACAACTAATCATACAATAGTCATGAAATATATGCTTGTGGCACCAGATGAGTGTCATGATAGAAAACTATGGCGTTTGCGAGACACCGAAAGAGTCACACCCAAGCATGGGGCACACCCACCACCTGCCACTTCATAGCCTCCAAAAAATCCTCCACATGAACCATAGGAATCCTCTGCGTCAAATGAGATAGGTTTCCCTGCACGTTTTGAAGGACTCTCTCTACGCTCCCTCTCACTGCCTCATCTCCCCGGTGCCTCTGAAAATGTCGTAGAATTCCTTCTTCCCGTTGTGGACCTACGTTTGTGTCACATACATGTTTATTTAGTACTTAACATCATCCAAAAATATTTTTGTTTTCCTATACAAAAGTACAAAAAATGAAATATTTAAAAAACTTTGACATGCCTATGTCTCCATAGGTGGATCTTGGTGGTAATGGCATGTCAGGATCTCCTTTGAAGTCAATCCATGCATAAGGGTAGTCATCCATAGCTATCACCTACTGTCTCCACTAGAAGAAGAAGTCACCATTCTAGGGTGTTGGCACCCTACCTCCCCCCTGCTGCCTCATCACCTCGGTCCACCGTGCCATGGATAGATCATGAGTTCCATGCAAAATAGTCTCAACTCTAGGTCCCAAGCCTGGAACCTGCTCGAAGAAAAATCTACAAAGGATAGAAGTGAACCCGAAGTTCCTTTTACTACCCTATTTACATTCTATCAGCTGTCCCTTCATGTTGGATAGCAATGAGGTGCACCAATCGTACACAGTGGGTCTCAAGCACTTCACTAAGTAGAACATAAGTGTCCTCGATGCTTGGTGCAAAGAGGTTGATCCTGTGATCCATGTAAAAATGAGGACAACAATATTGAGACTAATATTGTTTATCGCTCTAATGGGAAGTTGAATCTCGACCTTCTCAGTCCCTGCAATGCAATGACTAACTATGTATTCATTGATTTTCATGCCACTCCCAAATCCTCGGGCTTTGAGGTTGACCACCTCACCCTGACGTGACAACACCGTCAAGAAATAGATGTCCTTGACTTCAATCCTTAATGGTTGTCCATCAAGGTTGAATCTCTCACTATCCGGATCCCATTAATCCACCAACAACTGTAGCAATCTTACTTGGGCCCTCATACCTTTGAGATCCAAAAAATTATATATCCCTCATCTTTTCAAGGCCATTTGGGCCCCTGTATCTCTCTCCACTACAACATCTACCTCATGTTCTCTTTCTCTCCACTCTAGCACCATCCTATAAGAGTCATCCCCTTTTTTGAGTTAGCAACCTCTATATTTTTTTTTTCATGGACATATACGTGAGGTGTAGTGTACATAGTCACGTATAGGGATGCTTATACTATGGTTGTTTTTTGAACAATTGCGTATAAGCATGTGTATACATGGCCCGATGAACTGTAACCTGCGTACACCTATGTTTTCAATTTGCGCCCTAACCTAATTACAAAATTTAATCCATTGAAAATAAAGAGGAGAGAAAGATGAGTTACCTAGTCCAGACGGTCATCGATTCCGTCACTCATAGCTCCTGCAATCATTAGTTCAAGTTCGGAGGCAATTTGGTCCAAAATTCACTATTTGGGTAAAAAATACAAATGGTATGGTAAAATTGTTTTTTTTTACTATTTATATAAAAAAAATTACCCGCTTTACATAGTTTCAGACAATATTTTGTCCTAATGGACTAATACGACAGTGGATGGAGTTGGTTTTTGTAATTTAATCCATGGATTCTTGCGGTTTTCAATGCCAGGTTGCTCGTTCATAACTTTGGATAGGTATTTTCGTTACCCAACATATAGGATAGGTATCCAATCCGTCATGCACATTTTCATCGTCGCATGATTGCTGCTCATATGCCTTAGGTACAAAATCATTTTGTAGCGACACATAACCTTATATATGAAAATAGAAGTGTCATTATCGTATGGTAGAGACTTACCAAACATGGGTACCCTAGTTAGATCCTCTGCTTCATTCCGTGCCCATGGAAAGATTTTTTTCGTAGGAACACAAGTCCCTTATAGATAATAGATGACTTTATGTTGAACCTCATTTATTACTCATAAACATGCTGACCTATACCTAGAGAAATCCTAAGTGAGTTTGATTTAAACTCTTTTCCGACTCGTTTTCAAAAGGTGAAAATATTGCCGAGTGAACTTGTCTCTTTCACACTCATAAATTTGATTTGAAAGGAAGTCTATTTGGTGCAAGTTTATCCCTTTTTCAAACCAAGTAGACTAAGATTACGAAAAAGGACATTTTTTGGTGTTAAGTTGTAATTTCATCTCGTTCCCTTGTTCGCAGTATTGAGCCTATTGTCGGTTCTCCCTTTTCCATTATAAACATCTCACCTCAACAGTTTGCATCCTCAACCAAGCAAAGCCTTGTTTATATCCTTTACAACTTGACACCCTATACCGAGGACGAAACATTCCCCCAAGTGTCCATCTCCTGCATGCACCTCCTTGCATTGATCATAGGTATGTTCCACTGCTGGAACTAGTTTTTCTTACTTGCGACACTCGTTTCCTCCTTTGTATCATAACATTCATTTGACTATGAAAAAAAAATACGGGCAGGAAGGGAATATTATCTTATATTGGTAGCAGTCGTGTCGCCTTTGAACATAGCTCAAAATTTTTGAGTCCACTTTTCATCAAAATTTTGGGTTTAACATGACCTTAGGAAGCTGAGCTCGTTACAGAGAGTTTACTCCCCTGACTAGTTACTCTTCTAGTCCCTATGGAGAGTTTAGTTGATGCCTCCTGCATCTCAAAGTTTCATCATTGATTCTATGCTGCCAGAGTCTTCCATATGTCTCATGCTCTTTTTCAAAGGATGTCTATCAACCAGTGTCAGACATCCCTTAGAACTCTTGACTTTGCATGTCATCCATACCCTCAGTGTGTCTCAGAATCACATGAAGCTGTAGTCCTATTGCGCACCCTGGTCCTACTTTCCTCATTGGTAGGTAACCTTGAACCCAACAGTCGACATTTCATCATTGGTCGCTGACTGAGTGGTTTCGCTTGTGTTCGACGACAATACATCTATTCACACATTGGGATTCGTGTAGTGTCTTGGACTCCATTATACCTATTGGTGGTTTCCTTGCCTTTGTTAACAATGTTCCTTATTGGCTTCTATTCAAAGCGTCTTTTTCATGTACTGCTTGCATCTGGCACACACAAAAGATGCATAGGGTTTGTTGCCATCCTAATACACACTTGCAAACGTGCGCTAAGTCTGGCTCACTTAGTGTGTCCTTGGAGGAACAATGCCTAGGTTCACAGCCCATGCTGTCACTTTGACCAGAACCTCTTCCGTCTAGGCTTACTCCTAGGGAAGCCAAGGGGGGTAGTCCCTAGTTTCTATATTAGTTTTAGAGTTAAGTTCTAGGAGTTAGTTTTAATTTGTTAAGGCTTGGGGTGATTCTAATCCTAAGATGCACAAGAAGCAATGCAAGATGCAAGAGTTCTTATGTTAAGCAAGACCTTTTCCTAGGGAAACTAAGACTAGTGCCTAAGATTGGGCAAGGGGTCAATTAGATGTTAGGGTGATTTGTTACAGGTATGGTTACAAGTTATACAAAATAATAGTTGAATAAAAAATTAAGTACAATATTTACAAGTAAATAATGCTAAAATACATCAAACAAACTAACCACTTTAATGATTTGTGTGTAGGTTACAAGAAGATCAAAGCATCATATTACATTTATGAGATCATCATCAATACATCAACAAATAAGATTTATGAGTTTTAAGCACAAGTATTATGAAGATGAATGATACCCACTCTTAGTTATTAAACCCTCAAAGTATTTATTAGATTAAGCCCAAGGTTGGATTATTAAGGTTTCTTAAGATAGTCAAGTTTTAGTTACATTATTAAGCTTTCACCAAATCCTCCTCCTCCTATTGACAAATGACTGTTGGATGCTCAAGAAGTATGGAAACAAGGCCTACCCTAGCTTCGCAGGTCAGCCTGAAAGATTGAGTTCTCACAGAAAGGATGCTCCACACCACGAGACCGTCCCTTTCCTAATCACCTTCCGTTGCCCCTCAATCCTCGTTTTAGATGGTGAAGATGGTGGTATAAGGTACCCTAAAGAGTATATTAAGTTAATATATGAATTATGCAGACTTTTAGGAATGTTTTAGAGTGTTTTAAGAGTTTTATGACACTTTTAAAAGGTGATTTAGTGACTTGGCCGAAACTCACTTCAGCCTAAAATGTGTTGATTAAGTTGATGAGATTAAGAGAATTAACACATATATGCTATGTGAGAGCAAGTCACTTGATTGCACAATTAGATAGTTTACAAAGTAAAGAAGACAATTACAAGGGCAAGATCAACTTGCCAATCAAGAAAAGAAAGACAATCACACTTATGTTATGTTAAAGAGCATTTAGATATGAGCATTAAGTGTGAGAAAGAAAAATATTCAAGTGTTTGCCTACTTATAAAATTATCAATGAGATTGCTTCAAGCATGTGGCAAATGGCCTTAAGATTAAGAGCATGAAAGAAAAACACCATTCACTTATTGAAGATTCCAAGCATTTAGGAATTTAGATCTAAGCATCTAAGAGAAATATTAAACTTTGAAAATATTTAAGCATGCAAATAGATCTAGTTAAGTTATTGATGCCCAATAGGCTTAAGATAGAGATTTATTAAGTGTTAGATCTAGATCTAGAATATTCTTAGATCATTATGCATTAATCACTTAGATCATCAATCACATATTAAAACCCTAACCTTACCTCTTGGTGTATTCCTCTCCCAAATAGGTAGGCAATTAATTTATCTCGCTTAACTTAGAAAATATTGAGAAAAGAGAGAAACAAGCAAGCAAGAGATACAAACTAAGGAAAGGAATAAGCAATCAAACCAAGAAAACAAGGGGAAAACCCTACCCCATGTCTTAGGTTATGAAGATGCCGACTTCACCTTCCAAACCCCACATCTTAATTCAAGAGGCTCAAAACAAATCAACAAAGCAAGATCTAAACTAGTTCTAAGCTACCCAAGATCTCACACGTGGGAGGAGGATGTGCCACTCCTTATCCCACAATTATGAGCCACTAGCAAGCAAGAAAAGGAAGAATAAATGAACAAAAATACTTACAAATTGAAGAAGGAGGTTGAGAAATAGCTACCAATCCCTTTGGGGGGTCTTTGATTGTTGTGTGGATGTATTTGGGTAGTCAAAACCCCTCTCAACCAGATCTGAACCTGCAAAAACCAGCAAGGTATCCTTGCTGGAAATGCTGCACAAAACCCAAAGAATGAAGAAAAACTTTGAAATATTTGATTGAAAATGACCTATATTGCTAAGCTATACTAGCTTAAATATATATGGAAATGAACGACAATATATAAGAAGAGCAAGAGTGAGAAAAGAATGGAGTTTGAATGTGTCTCAAGGGAGCCTTCTTGCTTGAGGTGTTCCCAATGAAACCCTTGAAGCTAAACTTGCAAAAACCTTGAAAAGTGATGGCATATGATAGAAAATATGTTACATACACTAATAAGATGACATTTCAATCCTATATAGCATATCAAGATATATAGATCTTCAAGCATGTGCGTTACTAGATCTACCCAAATAACATTTTACCTTAGGATGCAATGGATTCAATCACCAAACAATTTAGAACAACTTTACCTCATGTATATGGCAAGAAAAATAATGTGCATAACTCTTCCAATAGTCCTCCAAATATTTTCTCTTTATTACTCAAGAAGAGGATCTTGGAGAAAACTATCTCCAAAACCCTAAGAGCTAGAGAATGAAAATGATGAAAGAAAGAGAGAGAGTGAGAAATCAAGTAGCATAACATTAGCTCAAGATATGGTGAGTTGGGAGTGAGTAAATGGATCTATTTATACTTGGAGATGAAAAATCACCCCTCTTGGATCAATTCCAAGTGTCCAACACCAAGCAAAAGAGGAGATCCCTAGGATAGGGCACACCATCTAGGGTTTGAGAAGTAGATCTAGGGTGTAGAAAAGGTTGAAAATGTCGGGATCAATAAAAAAGGGTGTGAGAGGCCTTGGGATTGATTTCAAGGAAGGTGATAGGTTTCAAATAATTTTTTAAAAATTATTTGGGAAGTTTCTAGATGGAGGGGGGCACACTTCTCCTAGGAGGGCGCAACTTTTTGGGATGAGGAGAGAATGGGAGGTGTTGGGATGAGGTAAAGAAAGATTAGAAGATGGAAGGAGGGACATGGGGGTGAGAGGGAGAACACCAATCAATGAGAGGAGACCCTCCACCAATTAAAACAATATGCCACAACATTCTCCTTCAAGGAGGGCATAACCTCCCCTTAGGGCGTCACACTTAAAGAGGGTTAGAGGGGGAAAGGGTAGAAAAAGGTTAGGAAAAATCTTGGGTGGTTAGGTTAGTCTTAGGGAGTCTCTCTCTAACTTCTATCCAACATTAAACATCCTTTTAACTCATTATTACATTTTTACAATTTTGCCATGTTTGGACTTTAGCAATTAAAATTGTTGTTTTAGACTGACTGACACTCTGGGTGGACAAACCCATAACAAAAGTTGTCCGACTGAACTGAAACTTGGTACATGGATGTAGGGGGTGCTATTCTATTTTTTTTGAGCACAATTACCCCTATCAAAAGTCCAAAGACCTAGTTTTTTACAATTTTTGCTAAAAAATAATTAATTAATTAAATAATTAAACCTCCAAACTTAGGGAAATTTAATTAAAAATTAATTAAAAAAAATTATTCTAGGTTCGATGGAATTTCGCAAAAATTTCTAAGATGTCTTTCATGGTCATTTACAATATTTCCCTACAATAGTTACCAAAATATAAACACACTAGAATGTCATTCACCACTTTGGAGGAATTATTGCAAGTGTGAGGGAAAAACTCAAGGGAAATCAATAAGGCTAAAAAGCCCAATTGATAACCTGAGGATAAAAAACCCTCGGTGAAAGGAACTCTCCTAGTGAACTGATCCCAAGGTAAATGACCTAGACATGACTCATGCATACCTATTACATTATTAACCTTTTCAGGGGTGCGGAAATTCCAGTTACAAAAATAAGTGCTAGGGCCAAACATGCCCTGTAGAACCAAAGTATTCGACAAATTTGCATCTGATGATGGATCTCTTCATGGCACATGGAGTTGACCACCTATGTTGGAGAGGTGATCAACAGGGTCCTTGGTTCATGAACATGTTCTTCTTCTGATTTCCTCCAAATCATCAAGCTCCTACTTTGTACCTCATGCTGAATGATGAGCGATTCCTTAATGCTCTCCTTTCAGCGGGTTTCCTTCCATCGAATTTAGCTCATCTATTATGGAGACAAGACCTAGAGTCCTATAAGTACCTAGAGTCTTGCATTCATTAGTGGCAGGTTCTCTTTCCATCGATAGTTGGGAATACATTAATGTCTCCTGGTCGATGGATTGTTCAAGTGTTCGAACCCAACTCCTTTATTCACACTTGTAAGAATGTACTTGTTGGCTTGATATCTACTTTCATTATCGATAGGTTTTCTCGCGTTTGTTAACGGTATACCTCAATGACCGATAATCAAATAAAGTCTCATTGTGTTTGACCTTAAGTCCTTTATTCACATGATGTAGATTTGCACCTTTGGTGGATTGTGTAAAAGACTTGAAGACATTAGTTCATAGTCGCAGCTTTCATGAGTTGTTGCTAACTTTCATTGGACCAGTACCTATGTGACTTCAATGATCATGGGAGATCAGATTGTACTCCATTGTATACATATATCTTCAGATTGATTTTGAGACTGGTTTTGTTGGGCCTTGTTCATGACTATGACAACCTTTGGCATGTAGCCACCTTTTTATTACCTATTCATGGCCATGGACAACTGTTCGGTATATTTTCACATGGATCTGCAGTGTAATTCAAATTGGCAGCCATGTGTGCAAAGTCAATACATATTGTAATGAGAAACTAGTTCTTCCATTTGGGTGCCCATTACTCCACTTCTGGGTCTTATAATGTATTTCGTCCATCACAGATACTCATCTGACCTCACACATTAGGGGGCATATGTTATAGCAAGATTTGCCTCACCCTATGCAAACTTTCACATAAGGCCTTTTTCCATTTCCATGCAGAATTGAAGTCCCTTTTTGCAAATCCCAGAGATAAAAACATTATTTTTCCACATATAAGCGCCCTACCTATAGTAGATCATGCGTATACGCAGGTTGCACCACTATTACCCATGTACATCGATATGTGTGCTCCAAATTAAAACATGGTGTCGGGTTTCCATGTTATGTCATGATATTCATGATCCTTGACCTTCCATATACTAGAAACATTCCGAATCAAACCTTCAGTTCCACTTGAAGGCTACAAATGGGCCAAATACGAGCTATGGAAAAGAGGAGAAGAAATGAACTTTGAGAGCAAAGTTACTTTGGAGAAATTATTCACTTCATATTGAGTCTACATCCCTTTGTATTTTTAAGTCTGAACACATTGTTCAACCCCCAATCTCTTCCCTACTTGATTGATAACCTCATTGTCTCTATTATATGAGATTACATTTGTTGGAGGATCGAAGTGGTGGATGCCTGGCTGGAAGGAACTTAGTTTCTCGGGTCCGAACCGTGTCGACACGAAATTTTCTAATTCATTCACTTCTGCTGATTACATTTTAATAGAAATACTCTTTTCTCATCCAATTAATATCTTGCAAATATTTGAATTATTATTCCATGGGCACATTTGTTATGAATGTTGATGGATTATGCTATTGAATGTGCTAACATTATATATTATCACCATATGCTTGCGTTTCTTGGTTGTTGAGGACAAGTTGCATGCGTATTTATTTGAGTCAAGTGCTCAACGATGGACTTCATCGAACGTCTGGATGAGGTAGGCCTTTTATATTGTCTTGCTAGCATATTTGTTTATATAGCATACCTGATATTAGAGTTGATTTCTGCAGTCATTTCCGTCTGTTGTGGTTTACCCCTAGCCATAGAGAGATTTTCCTCGTAATAAACGTACAAATGCAGATAATTTAGATATGGAACGTCATAGGTCCTGGGGGAATTCATGGTTCACACACCCACGCATGAGCAAAGGATAATGACACTACAAAGTAAAAACATAAAAAATTAATTATGTTTTATCCCATGGAATAAAAATTAAAACAAATAATAAAATCATGTTTTTGACGTACGTACTCTTAGAAGGTTCAAATGGTCATGTGATTTCAACCCTGAAAAATGGTCTTCCATAGTGAAGTTGTGTCGTAGTGAAGAACCATATAAATAAGGCACATTCACACCCAATATAACTTTCTTTTCCAAGGAAAGATCATCTTTCTTCAAAATACAAGGGACATCACCTTCTTTGAAAGATCAAAAGAGGGACTAGCCTCTCCTCTACTTTCTTGTCTTGGCCAATGTTTATTTTTAGTTTTTGAAGAAATAAGATCTCTCCTAGCATCCAATGTGTCACTTTGTTTTGATGATTTGTTCCTCCATAAAGAAGATGAAACATTTTTAAATATATGCATGAGATCTAGTAAGTGGGAAATCTTAAGATGCTCCCAATATGAGCTCATAAAAAAAATATTTCCTTTTCACCGTAATGGACAATTTCTCAACATAGGTGTCGAAGAATTCTGGATCATCGAACATAAGCTCCCAATTTGAATCAAACATTTCTATAATCTCCTTCTCTCTCTCATATGCTCTAAGCCATTATGTTGGTTTCATTATTGAAGACCTTTGGGTTCTCGCTGGTTTACAATTGAATACCTTGGAGCAGTCGTACACTAGATTTTGTAGGTGGTTGGCCCACCTGTCCTTAAGAGAAGGTCCACAACATTTAATCCATGATACCCTTTTGTTACACAACCCATGAAATTATTATTGTATACATAACACGTTAGCATTGAAGATAAAAACTATTGCAACGAATTAAATATGCCAAAAAATATTGTTACGTATATAAAAAAATCAATAAACATGTAATTTACCAGAGAAAAATCGTAAGCCTGGATAATATGTGCAATGTAAGCACATATTCCATACAATGTAAAACTCTTCTATGTTGCGATGGGTCTTGATACATTGTATACATGTATCCCTTCACATAATTCCTTCAATTCATCTACCAATGGTTGTAGGTAGACATCCATATTCTTCACTTGTCTTCTACTAGGGACTATAAGAGCCAACATAAGATGTTCATTCTTCATGGACAACCATGGGGGGATATTTTTATTGATCACTACTACAAGACAAACAAAATAGTTGGTGTTTTGGAGGGAATATGGGTTGATGCCATCCATGGATATGATAAGTCGCAGACTTCGTACTACATGCTTGAGTTTTTCGGGCCATGTATTCTCTATATGCTTCATGGCTATTGAATCTATCAAGATTTTCATAACTCCCAACTCACTTCTGTGCGAGGCATGCCATCCCTGCAACATAGCTAATTATTTGCAATGAAATATCCTTTGAATCGTTGGGATTATAGGAAAGTGCCTCAATATCTTATGAGGAAGACCATGTGAATTAACCTTTTTATTTTATTTATGGTACTTTTCATGCCCACATTTCGTACATATCTCTTTGTGTGCATATTCTACTCTATATAGAATACAATCATTTAGACATGCATTCTATGATATGTAATCAACACCCAACATTTTCAACATCTTCTTCGACTCTTCGCAGCTACTGGGAAAGGCATTATCACTCGAAATAAACTTATGTTTGAATAACCTACAGTTAGTGGGAAATACAAACATACAATGTCATTTAACGTTCATAAAATCGATCGTTTTTAATGTTGATTGTGTGACATGATTTCTCAAAATATAATGGACTTGATGGTCAGTTACCTCAATATTACCGAGAAACAAGTGTTTTCCATGTCAAACTTTTCTTTCAAGTTGTTCAATAACATTGTTGTCCCCAGTTAGATAGACTTTGACTGGCTAGGTCCAAAAAGAGGGGTGGTGGAAGCAAATTTTACGCTTTCGAAAAATGTATCAGTGATATGAGAATCATCCCCTAGCTCATCATTTTGGAATGCATCTAACAACATTTTCTCCATGGCAGTGATATCCCATAAATAATCATCCATACCAACCACTATTTGATTGGCTCCATTGCCAACTTGTGAAGAACTATTATTTTCGTATTCATTCCTAATTGGTGAATCTAGACATAGTGGGAATTGAATAGGTGATTGATTCAACCATTCTTGGTGTGATTCCTCTCTGAGTTGTGCTCTTATTGTAGCCTTCTCTCGATTTTACATTGTAGTGGGGTGCAACGAAAGATGATAAGTAGGTCACTTGTCATCAAAATCCCAATTTCAAAAATGTTGAACATTAGTACATCGATGATATTAGTAAAAACAATGTAATTGGTTTGTTCAAATTATGTTATACCAAACAATTATTACCATCATTGACGCAGTATTGTGGCTGGAAGATGGCATGTTACAATTGGAAGGGTAAAGTGGCTGCCCATTTTCATGTACCAACTTCTTGCGGTGTATTACTCCTGATAAGAGCTTCCGACGTTTTTGAACTGGTCAAATATTTTTTTCATCTGAACTTGATTCAGAATCAGGATCCTGCAAATTTTGATACATTTTTATTCAGATTGACATGGATAAAAAAATCAATTAAATAATCAAAATATAAATAAAATCTGAACTTACTAGAGATGGAAAGAGAGAACTCCGCGATGGACCTTGAGAAATATGGAACGGGATGGAATTTTAAGAGTTGGGCATTTGATATTATAAACTTTTCTCCTTTCATTTGAGCAAAAGCAACAACAAATTTATAAGAATAAGTCAACTTTAAGAGGAAAATATATACTATGAAATACTGCAAGTCATGTGGATGCATCCTAAAATATACTTCAAGATGAATATACTATTTTATGTGAAAATAAAAATTCAAATAACTTTTAAAGTATAACGGTGCGCTTATTTAAACAAAACACATTAGTGCATCTATAACAATATAAATCATCGGGGCGTTTAATTACTAACCACACTAGTTCTCAATATTTCAAATAAATAAAAAGGAATAATATTATATCGGTGCTCCAAAAATATTTAGCGCATTGGTGCTTTGTATAATCGAACACGCCGATGCATTATATTAATAACACACCTGTCAGACAGTTAGCTTAGGTTGATGGATATTTGATATGGATTTTTGGTTGTCATTTGTGTCAACCATTGGAGAATGATATTGTAGATTGATGTCAACCCTTAGTGATTGATGTCAACCCTTGGAGAAAGTCCGGTAGCAAATTTTGGTATCACAAAGGTTTGGGTAATGGATCCAAGGTTGTTTCATGTATAATGTTATGAGTTTTAATATATTTGAAGGTATGACTATTCTAGAGGGATAGTACATGTCATTCCATTTCCGGTGGTATGTGGAATGTCACATAACTCTACAGGTGACTGAGGTAAACAAAGGATATCTAAGCCGAATTTAAGAGAGAAGGTGAAGTAAAGAAGGTCGAAATTCAAGGGAGGATAAATTCTTTTGATGATGCTTTCTAAGGTATGTTATTTACAGGTCATCTCACCATTGTTGCAATAATTTTTTTTATAGAATGATTCAGACCCTAAAATTGATAGGCCATTGAGAAAACACATCCAAGTAGATGTGGTGCGAATTTCAGCTTGTGGGTCATTGTAGTTTTGGAGTTACACTCCGTGGAAAATAGGGTTTTTGGCTAGTCTTGAAACTAGTCTAAAACATGTGTTTCGGGTAAAAACGTAATAACTTCTTCATAAAAGATCCAAATTAAGTAAGACCAAAAGTGTTGGTTAGAGTATATTCTATAGTATTCTTTGTAAAATTTTCAGATCCATACAATAAATATTCCATGCAGGGCATGCTCTACAAATTCGCTCTCTAGAATAAGACAAAATTCAACAAGGTACGCCATTTTTGCTATAAATCCTTTTATGAGAGGTTCCAAGTAGTGAAACCTAGAGGAATTGCACAAAACACACTAAATAACATTGTGTACTATTTTCATATCTTTATTCATTACAGGTACATAGTTATGATCATTTCAAGTTAGGGTTGTTGACTAATCCAAAACTAGTCATGTGAGACTAATGAAAAGTTTGATGGAAATGCTAGTCTCTTGTTGCTAAAGTTAAGGAAGGTTTGTAGGTATGTGATCATATAAACCATGTCTATTACAAAGTTACAAATCAGATTTGGATGATGCAAGTGATGAGGGTTTTGATTGAGGTACATGTTGGGTACATGGTTGAGACAAGTAGTTGATGAGTTGGCACACACATGAGGTGTATAGTTGACGATGTTGGTACATCTTGATGAGTCATAGTTGATGAGTAGTTGATACATGATTGGTACATGCTTGGTACATGGTTGGAGGTACTTGTTAGTAGTATTGTTGACACATTGTTTATGGATGATGTAGCATACTTGTATTGGTATATTATTATAAGAACATATTGATCTTGGTGATGATTATGAGTTGTTGTGTTATGCTTGGTTGATGTACATCTTTGAGAGTTGTCTTGGTGATTTATCTTAGTGAGTAGATCTTGTTTGGTTGATAATTTTGATGAGACAGGTTATTGTGATAAGTTGTTTGGATAGGTTGTTGTGACATGTTATTTGTGCAGGTTTGGTCCATGGTCGATCTACTTGTTCATGGTACAGGTTGAGGTACAGGTTGGTGCATGGTTGATGCACTTATTTATGGTACATGTTGATAATAGGTTGAGGTACAAGTTGATGCATGGTTCAAGTTATTGGTACAGTTTGTTTGGTGCAGGTTGATTGGTACAGGTTGTTTGGAGCAGGTTGATTGGTACAGGTTTACAACAGTAAATCTCATAGTGATAGTGTGACAGTGGTTCCATAATTCTACTTATACGTCAGGGTGGTTGGATGGGGAAAGGACAAGTGGTTGTATCCACCTTCTGGTTGTAGCTTTAGATCATAAGGGGGTTGTAGCCTGCTTCTGGTTGTAGTGAGAAAATTGGGGAGTTGGAGCTTCCCTCAGGTTGTAGCCTGAGAAACTAGGGGGTTGGAGCCTCCTTCCAGTTGCAGCTGGAAAACAAAGGAAGTTGGTGCTTCCAATGAATGTAATTATTCAAGATATATAAGAAAAATCGTTATATGGTTTTCTCCTGCTTTGGGTTTCCACGTAAAAACACTGGTGTACTGTGTATGTGTATGATTGTTCATTTGTTCATTTCTTATTTACTCTGCAAATATTGGATGATTATGATACATTGATATAACACTTGCATTATATGGTTAAAAAGGATTAGATTTCTCTATTACTGATTCACCCCCCTCTCAGTAATCCAACAATTGGTATCAGAGATGGTTCCTTAAGGAAACAATTTAACCACTGGAAGGAGATCATGGATTATTATGAGAATGGAGTGCCAATGTTTAATGGTCAGAATGGTTTTAAGTATGAGAGGTGGAGCATACAGACGAAAGCATTTTTACACGCACATGGACATTATATTTGGCTATCATTTGTTATGGGATACTATAGTTCAAAAAGGGAAAAGACTGCAACCAAGAAGGAATTGAAGAAGAATAAAAAAATAGCAATGGATTTCATCTTGGAAGGATTACCTAATCCGGTAAGAGAAAAAGTTGGTCAATGTTCATCAACAAAAGAAATTTGGGATAAGTTACATGACATATATTCTTCACCCATCGTAGATTCAGAAAATGCCAAAGAAGATGTAGATACAAATCAAGAAGAACTATGTTCACCATGTCAAAACGATTTAGAAGATGAAGAGTACATAATCACCAGAGGTATGTTGTTTTGTTTTAATTGTGAAAAACATGGACATCTTGAAATAGAATGCCATGAAGGAAATGGCCAGAAAAACAAATTGAAAAAGAAGACAATTATGAGGCAAAATTAATTAGTGCTTTAGATGATCTAAGAGAAGAAAACAAGTCACTCAAGAAAGAATTGATGAAACAAAAGGAAAGTTTTCACATTTTTGAAGAATCCCAACAGGTCATCGAGAACTTAAGAACTCATCTAGAATAAGCCAGAAAGATCAAAGAAAATCTTGAATATCAAAAGAAGTGTTTGGAAGCCAACATAGCAGCACAGAAGGAAGAAGCATAAATGAGAGAGAATATATTGATAGATCATCTTAAGGAAATAACTAATGATCTAAAGTAGCTTGAGTTAGAGTTTGGTCGAGAAGAGAAAGAACTTGAAGAATAAATAATCACATTAAAAATTCATCTTGAAGAATCGAAGAGAAAAAAAGAAGTCATGAAGTCTCATATATTAAAGAAAGAAGAAGAGGTTGAGAAGCTTGAAGAAGAAGTTGTCACATTCAGAAGTAAAATCATCAAGCTCAAAAAGAACGTTGAAGAGACAAAAAAATCCACATCGGTTACAAAGAATGAAGAGAAGCACTCTAGGTTGCTAGAAAAGAAGAATGAAGAAAACAAAAAGAGTTATGTAGAAGTACTCAAAGGAAGAAATCATGGTCAACCAGAATCTAAGAAAACTATTGAAGATACATCTTCAAGAATACCAACTGTGTTCAATCCACAAAGAAGCTTCAATCATGATCATGACCAGTTAAGGCATAAATTCAGAAGGACTACACCAAAAATAAGATCATTCACTCCCAGTTATGGAAATTTCTTTTATGGTCATTGTTTTTATTGTACGAATTTTGGACATAAGGTTGCAGATTGCAGGGATTATAAAATAAATGTTCAAGCAATAAGTGCCTATGTGGCCGCATGTAATATTGAGTGTTACAAATGTCATAACTATGGACACATAGCCAGTGATTGTAGAAGCATGATCGATACTTCCATGAAAGAGAACACCGATATAATATATAAGAAAGTATGGATAAGAAAACATGAAGAATAGGTGAACAAAGACCAGGTACTAGAGATCACAAGATTGGAAATAAAACGAGATGAAGAAAATTCTACAGAGTAAAATAAAGATGTAAGATACAAAAAGGTTTGGAAAATAACTGAAAGAAAGGAAGGACATGTAAATAAGGAACAGGTTCAAGAGATTGTACTTTCAGGAATTGTAGTGAAAGATGAATCCACTGACAGAAAGAAAGAAGTCATAGCTCAGAGAAATAATGAATCTACCAATGAAGATGATGATGAATACACATCAGAGAAGGAATTATTCTGAGCCATCCAGCTTAGAGACTCCCAAGTAATATGAATATTAGACAAGGGGAGTATATGCGATAGTTGTGACAGACCAAAGAACTATTCTTCGATCAACTTGAAGAGTTTGAGAAGATAGATTCAGAGAAGTCAGTTAGTAGAAGTATAGTTTGATAGATTAATCAAGACTTCATGATAATATAGTGATAAATGGGTTAGCATTATGGACAATTGCTCAAGTAGATTCTTGGACAGTAAGAGATGGATTCATAAGAAGACTTAGAATGTTTGGATAGATATATGACAGTGGACGAGAGCATGGATTCATATATTGGTTCAGAGAGTGGTTCAAAGACAAAGGAACATTATCATAATGGATGATAATTACAGAGGAAATGGATTGAACAATGCTAATGGATTCCGAATTGACAGGTATTGTTTGGACACATGTAGTACATACATTAGTTCACATTCAAAACAGAGTAATGCTCAGAAACAACAATGGCAAAACTCCCTACAAACTATGGAAAGGAAGCGAAGACAACAACCTCTACATCAAGGTAACTCAAGGTAATATTTTATTAATTGAAATTTATGTTGATGATATTGTTTGGGAAGTACTAATGACAGGTTAAGCCAAAAATTTGCAAAGGATATGAAAAATGAATTTGAAATGTCATTACTTGGAGAACTATATTTTGTTTTGGGTCTTCAGATATGTCAAAGAAACCAAGAAATTTTTATTTCTCAAACTAAGTATATCAGAGAAATTATAAAGAGGCTCAGAATGGAAGATTGCAAACTAGTTACCACTCCTATGCAAACCAGTTGTAAGTTGAGAAAATATGATGATTCAAAGTCTATATATTAGAGGAAATACATGTCAATGATTGGTAGCTTACTATATGTTACAACATCCAGACCAGATTTAATGCAGGCAGTTGGACAGGTGGCACGATTTCAAGCAGTACCAAAGGAGTCACATGTATTAGCAGTGGAGAGGATTTTCATATATCTCAAAGGAACATAAGAGTTTGGATTATGGTATCCAAAAGGAAATGATCGATAACTTATTTCCTACACAGATGTATATTGGGAAGGTTGTATTGATGACCAACGAAGCACCAATGGAGCAATGTTATACTTGGGTGAGTGTTTAGTATCTTGGCTAAGCAAGAAACAATCATCAATATCCTTATCTACAGATGAGGCAGAGTATATTGCTGCAGTATCATGTTGTACACAGGTTCTATGGATGAAACAATATTTGACAGATATATAGTTTAAGTATGATGATCTCATTAAATTCTATTGTGATAATACAAGCGCCATCAATATCTCAAAGAACTCGGTGATGCACTCCAAGACGAAGCACGTTCCAATCAAGTATCACTTTATATAGTAATAGGTTGCAGAGAAGAAAATTAGAGTTGAATATGTGGGAACAAAAGAACAAGTGGCATACATCTTTACAAAACCACTTCCATGGGAAGCCCTTGAGTATCTTCGCCAGAGACTAGGAGTAATTTCTACTCCAAAATGAATGCTTTTGAATGTTTATCTTATATGTCTTAGATGTACATGATGAAGCACCATTAATAGGACAAAGGGAGAGAGATTTATCAGATGCAAAGGTAAATGTTTGGAGAGAGAGCATAGAGGCATGTTTCTAAGGGGAGAGATTGTCACAAGAGAAGAATGAGCGATATGAATTTAGAGTGATACATTTTTTCAAAGGGGAAGATATTGTTCATATGAAGGGAGAGAGAGTAATCATAGGCTTATAAACACAAAGAAAAATCAAAGGCATGTGGACAAGGGGAGTAGCCCCAAGAAGAGTTCAGTCAGGGGGAGAATACCCAAAGGGAGATACCCTTTTCCATTGATGTCAAAGGGGGAGAGATAGAAACATTGATGAGGAGTATAAGAATGAATGTTATCATGACTAAGTGTTGCTATCAATGTTGGTGTTTCCATCAATGCCAAAGGTGGATATTGTCAAACAGTTGGCTTAGGTTGATGGATAGTTGGTTTTCATTGATGTCAACCATTGGAGAGTGATATTGTAGATTGATGTCAACCCTTAGTGATTGATGTCAACCCTTGGAGAAAGTCCGGTAGCGAATTCCGGTAGCACAAAGGTTTGGGTAATGGACCCAAGTTTGTTTCATGTATAATGGTATGAGTTTTAATATATTTGAAGGAAATAATATTCTATATGGATATTACATGTCATTTCATTTTTGGTGGTATCTGGAACATCACATAACACCTCACGGTTAGAGAGTTATGGCCATGTGAAGTTGGAGAACCCAGGTTTGGGTAAAGGACCCAAGTTTGTTTGATGGATAACAATATGAGTTTTGATATACTTGCAGGTAATTATATTCTATATGGATAGTACATGTCATTACATTTCCAGTGGTATGTGGAACGTCACATAACTTCTCACGGTTAGAGAGTTATGGCCATGTGAAGTTGAAGAACCCTCATGAGTCATCTAAAAGCCCCAAAAGGTCAAAGTAGTCAAATTGGTTGAAGAGATTTTTAGAAGGTAAATAATAAAGTGAAGTGATGATTTTACTATAATTCAAAGTGAATACAAAAGAAATTATTTAAATAATAAAGTTAATGGAGAAAATACTAAGTTGACAAGTGGTTAGAAGTGGGTTATCCCTAAAATAAGGAGAGTGGTTTAAGATGGTTAGAAGGTAACCCCTTGAAGTAAAGTGAAGTGATGAGTGTACTATAAGTCAAAGTGGATACAAAATAAATTATTTAAATAATAAATTTAATGGATAAATTACTATTTGAACAATTGGTTAGAAGTTGGTTAACCCTAAAATTAGGAAAGTGGGCTAAGATGGTTAAAAGGTAACCCCTTGAGGAAGCTACATGAAAGTATAAATAAGAGGCAATGCTCTCATTTAAAATCACACTTGAGCATATTGAATATCTACAGGTGACTGAGGTAACCAAATGATATCTAAGCCAAATTTCAGAGAGAAGGTGAAGTAAAGAAGGCCAAAATTCAAGAGAGGATAAATTCTTTTGATGATACTTTCTAAGGTATGTTATTTACAGGTCATCTCACCATTGTCGCAATAACTATTTTTCTAGAATGATTCAGACCCTGAAATTTATAGGCCACTGAGAAAACATACCCAAGTAGCTGTGGTACAAGTTTTAGCTTGTGGGTCATTGTAGTTTTGGAGTTACACTCTATGGAAAATAGGGTTTGTGGCTAGTGTTGAAACTAGTCTAAAACATGTGTTTCGGGTAAACACGTCATAAATTATTCATAAAATATCCAAATTAAGTAAGACAAAAAGTGTTGGTTAGAGTACAATCTGTAGTATTCTATGTAAAATTTTCAGATCCATACAACAAATATTCCGTGTGGGGCACGCTTTACAAGTTCACTCTCTAGAATAAGAAAAAATTCAACAAGGTATGCCATTTTTGCTATAAATCCTTTTATAAGAGGTTCCAAGTAGTGACACCTGGAGGAATTGCACAAAACACTCTAAATAACATTGTATGCTATTTTCATATCTTTATTAATTACAGGTACATAGTTATCATCATTTCAAGTTAGGGTTGTTGAATAATCCAAAACTAGTCATGTGAGACTAAAGAAAAGTTTGATGAAAATGATAGTCTCTTGTTGTTAAAGTTAAGGAAGGTTTTGCAGGTATGTGATCATATACATGAGGTCTATTGCAAAGTTACAGATCATATTTGGATGATGAAATTGACGAGGGCTTTTGGTTGAGGTACATGTTGGGTACATGGTTGAGACAAGTAGTTGATGAGTTGGCACATACATGAGGTGTATAGTTGATGATGTTGGTACATCTTGATGAGTCATATTTTATGAGTAGTTGATACATGATTGGTACATACTTGGTACATGGTTGGAGGCACTTGTTAGTAATATTGTTGACACATGGTTTATGGATGATGTATCATACTTGTATTGGTGTTTTATTAGAAACACATATTGATCTTGGTGATGATTATGAGTTGTTGTGTTATGATTGGTTGATGTACATCTTTGAGAGTTGTCTTGGTGATTTATCTTGGTGAGTAGATTTGATTTGGTTTATAAGGTTGATGAGACAGGTTGTTGTGATAAAAAAATTGGACAGGTTTTTGTGACATGTTATTTGTACAGGTTTGGTGCATGGTTGATGCACTTATTCATGGTACAGGTTGAGGTACAAGTTGGTGCATGGTTGATGCTTTTATTTATGGTACATGTTTATAACATGTTGAGGTAAAGGTTGATGCATGGTTGATGCATGGTTTAGGTTATTGGTACAGGTTTACAACAATATATCTCATAGTGATAGTGTGATAGTGGTTCCATAATTCTACTTATATGTTAGGGAGGTTGGTTAGGGAAAGGATAGGTGGTTGTAGCCACATTCGAGTTGTAGCTGTAGATCATAGGGGGTTGTAGCCTCCTTTTGGTTGTAGCCAGAAAATTGGGGAGTTGGAGCTTCCCTTAGGTTGTAGCCTGAGAAACTATGGGGTTGGAGCTTCCTTCCAGTTGTAGCTGAAAAACAAAGGAAGTTGGTGCTTCCAAGGAATGTAATTATTCAAGACATATAAGAACAATTATTCTGCGGTTTTCTCCCACTTTGGGTTTCCACATAAAAACACTGGTGTACTGTGTATGTGCATGATTGTTCATTTGTTCATTGTTTATTTACTCTGCAAATATTGGATGATAATGCTACATTGATATAACACTTGCATTATATGGTTAAAAAGGATTAGATTGCTCTATTATTGATTCACCCTCGTTCTCAATAATCCAACAATTGGTATCAAAGATGCTTCCTTCAGGAAACAGTTTAACCACTGGAAGGAGATCATGGATTATTTTGAGAATGGAGTACCAATGTTTAATGGTCAGAATGGTTTTAAGTATGAGATTTGGAGCATAAGGATGAAAGTATTTTTACAGGCACAAGGACATTATATTTGGCTATCAGTTGTTACAGGATATGATAGTTCAAAAAGGGCAAATTCTAAAGACTGCAACCAAGAAGCAATTGAAGAAGAATAACAAAATAGCAATGTATTTCATCTGGGAAGGATTACCTAATTCGGTAAGAAAAAAAGGTTGGTAAATGTTCATCAACAAAAGAACTTTGGGATAAGTTACATGAAATATATTCTTCACCCATCGCAGATTCATAAATTCCAAAGAAGATGTATCAAGAAGAATTATGTTCACCATGTTAAAAAGATTCAGAAGATGAAGAGTACATAATCACCAGAGGTATGTTGTTTTGTTTTAATTGTGAAAAACGTGGACATCTTGAAATAGAATGCCATGAAGGAAATGAGCCAGAAAAACAAATTGAAAAAGAAGACCATTATGAGGAAGAATTGATTAGTGATTTAGATGAAGTAAGATAAGAAAACAAGTCACTGAAGAAATAATTGTTGAAACAAAAGGAAAGTGTTCACATTTTTTAATAAGCCCAATAGGTCATCGAGAACTTAATAACTCAACTAGAATAAGCCAAAAATATTGAAGAAAATCTTGAATATCAAAAGAAGTGTTTGGAAGCCAACATAGCAACACAGAAGGAAGAAGCATAAATGAGAGAGAAGATATTGACAGATCATCTTAAGGAAATAAATAACGATCTAAACCAGCTTGAGTCAGATTTTGGTCAAGAAGAGAAATTACTTGAAGAAGAAATAATCACATTAAAAATTCATCTTGAAGAAGAAAAGAGAACATAAGAAGTCATGAAGTCTCAGATATTAAAGAAAGAAGAAGAGGTTGATAAGATTGAAGAAGAAGTTGTCACATTCAGAAGTAAAATTGTCAAGCTCAAAAAGAATGTTGAAGAGATAGAAACATCCACATCAGTTACAAAGAATGAAGAGAACACTCTAGGTTGCTAGAAACAAAGAATGAAGAAAATAGAAAGAGTTATGCAGAAGTACTCAAAGGAAGAAATCATGGTCAACCAGAATCTAAGAAAACTATTGAAGATACATATTCAATAAGACCATATGTGTTCAAGCCACAAAGAAGCTTCAATCATGATCATGATAAGTCAGGGCATAAATTCAGAAGGACTACACCACAAAGAAGATCATTCATTCCCAGGTATGCAAATTTATTTTATGGTCATTGTTTTTATTGTACTAATTTTGGACATAAGGTTGCAGATTGCAGGGATTATAAAAGAAATGTTCAAGCAAGAAGTTCCTATGTGGACACATGTAACATTGAGTGTTACAAATATCATAACTATGGGAACATATCCAGTGATTGTAGAAGCATGATCGACACTTCCATGAAAGAGAGCACCGATATCAGATATAAGAAAGTATGGATAAGAAAACATGAAGAACAGGTGAACAAAGGCCAGGTACCAGAGATCGCAAGATTGACAATAAAACGAGATGAAGAAAATTCTACAGAGTAAAAGAAAGATGTCAGATACATAAAGGTTTGGAAAATAACTGAAAGAAAGGAAGGACATGTAAATAAGGAACATGTTCAAGTGATTGTACTTTCAGGAATTGTAGTGAAATATGAATCCACAGACAGAAAGAAAGAAGTCAGATCTCATAGAGATAATGAATCTACCAATGAAGATGATGATGAATCTACCAATGAAGATGATGATGATTACACATCAGAGCAAGAATTGTTCTGAGCCATCCGACTTAGAGACTCCCAAGTAATATGAATATTAGACAGGGGGAGTATATAAGATAGTTGTGGCAGACCAAAGAACCATCCTTCGAGTATCTTGCAAAGTTTGAGAAGATAGATTCAGAGTAGTCAGTTAGTAGAAGTACAATTTGATAGATTAATCAAGACTTCATGATAGTATAGTGATAAATGGGTCAGCATTATGGACAATTGCACAAGTAGAGTCTTGGACAGTAAGAGATGGATTCGTAAGAAGACTTAGTAGGTTTGGATAGATATATGTCAATGGACGAGAGCATGGATTCATATATTGGTTCAGAGAGTGGTTCAGAGACAAAGGAACATTATCATAATGGATGATAATTACAGAGGAAATGGCTTGAACAATGCTAATGGATTCCAAATTGACAGATATTTTTGGACACATGTAGTGCATACATCAGTTCACATTCAAAACAGAGTAATTCTTAGAAAAAACAATGACAAAACTCCCTACAAACTATGGAAAGGAAGCACAAACAACAACCTCTACATCAAGTTAACTCAAGGTAATATTTTATTAATTGAAATTTATGTTGATGATATTGTTTTGGAAGTACTAATGACACGTTAAGCCATAAATTTGCAAAGGATATGCAAAATGAATTTGAAATGTCATTACTTGGAGAGCTTTCCTTCTTTTTAGGTCTTCAGATATGCCAAAGAAACCAAGGAATTTTTATTTCTCAAACTAAGTATATCAGAGAAATGCTAAAGAGGTTTGGAATGGAAGATTGCAACCAATTACCACTCCTATGAAAATCAGTTGCAAGTTGAGAAAATACGATGATTTAAAGTATATAGACTAGAGGCAATACAGGTCAATGATTGGTAGCTTACTATATGTGACAACATCCAGACCAGATGTAATGCATGCAGTTGGACAGGTGGCACGATTTCAAGCAACACCAAAGGAATCACATGTATTAGCAGTGAAGAGGATTTTTAGATATCTCAAAGGAACAAAATAGTTTGGATTATGGTATTCAAAAGGAAATTATCTATCACTTATTTCCTACATAGATGCAAATTGGGAAGGTTGCATTGATGACCAACGAAGCACCAGTGGAGAAACGTTCTACTTGGGTGAGTGTTTAGTATCTTAGCTAAGCAAGAAACAATCATCAATATCCTTATCTACAATCGAGGCATAGTATATTGCTGCAGTAACATGTTGTACACAGGTTCTATGGATGAAAAAAACTTTGACAGATATACAGGTTGAGTATGATGAGCCCATTCCAATCTATTGTGATAATACAAGTGCCATCAGTATCTCAAAGAACCTGGTTATGCACTCCAAGATGAAGCACATTCCAATCAAGTATCACTTTCTATGGGAACATGTTGCAGAGAAGAACATCAGAGTTGAATATGTAGGAACAAAAGAACAAGTGGCATACATATTTACAAAAATGCTTCCATGGGAAGCCCTTGAGTATCTTCGCCAGAGACTAAGAGTAATTTCTACTCCAAAATGAATTCTTTTGAATGCTTATCTTATATGTCTTAGATGTACAAGAGGAAGCACCATAAATAAGACAAAGGGGGAGATATTTATCATATGCAAAGGTAAATGCTTGGAGAGAGAGAATATAGGCATATTTCAAGGGGAGCGATTGTCACAAGGAAAGAATGAGCGATATGAATTCAGAGTGGTACCTTTTGTCAAAGGTGGAGATATTATTCATATGAAGGGAGAGAGAGTAATCATAGGATTATAAACAAAAATAAAAATCGAAGGCATGTAGACAGGGGGAGCAGCCCCAAGTGAATTTTAGTCATAGGGAGCAACCCCAAAGGGAGATACCATTTTCCATTGATGTCAAAGGGGGATAGATAGAAACATTGATGAGGAGTATAATCATAAATGTTATCATGACTAAGTGTTTCCATCAATGCCAAAGGGGGAGATTGTCAGACAGTTGGATTAGGTTGACGGATAGTTGGTTTTCATTGATGTCAACCATTGGAGAGTGATATTTTAGATTGATTTCAACTCTTAGTGATTGATGTCAATTGTTGGAGAAAGTCTAGTAGCGAATTTCGGTAGAACAAAAAATTGGGTAATGGACCCAAGGTTGTTTCATGTATACTGGTATGATTTTTAATATATTTGAAGGTAATACTATTCTATATGGATAGTACATGTCATTCCATTTCCGGTGGTATGTGGAACGTCACATAACTCCTCACGGTTAGAGAGTTATAGCCATGTGAAGTTGGAGAACCCAGGTTTGGGTAATGGACCCAAGTTTGTTTGATAGATAACAATATGAGTTTTGATATACTTGCAGGTAATACTATTCTATATGGATATTACATGCCATTTCATTTATAGTGGTATGTGGAACATCACATAACACCTCACGGTTAGAGAGTTATGGCCATGTGAAGTTCAAGAACCTTCATGAGTCATCAAGAAACCCCAAAAGGTCAAAGTAGTCAAAGTGGTTTAAGAGATTTTTAGAAGGTAAATAATAAAGTGAAATGATGAGTTCACTATAATTCAAAGTGAATACAAAAGAAATTATTTAAATAATAAAGTTAATGGAGAAATTACTAAGTTGACACATGGTTAGAAGTGGGTTAGCCCTAAAATAAGCAAAGCAATTTAAGATGGTTAGAAGGTAACCCCTTGAGGTAAAGTGAAGTGATGAGTGTACTATAAGTCAAATTGGATACAAAATAAATTATTTAAATAATAAATTTAATGGATAAATTACTAATTGGACAAGTGGTTAGAAGTTGGTTAATCTTAAAATAAGGAAAGTGGTTTAAGATGGTTAAAAGGTAACCCCTTAAGGAAGCTACATGAAAGTATAAATAAGAGACAAGGATCTCTCATTTAAAATCACACTTGAGAATATTAAATATCTACAGGTTACTGAGGTAACTAAAGGATATCTAGGATGAATTTCAGAGAGAAGGTGAATTAAAGAAGGCTGAAATTCAAGGGAGGATAAATTATTTTGATGATGCTTTCTAAGGTATGTTATTTACAGGTCAACTCACCATTTTCGAAATAATTTTTTTTCTAGAATGATTCAGACTGTGAAATTGATAGGCCATTGAGAAAACATATCCAAGTAGTTATGGTATGAATTTCATCTTGTGGGTCATTGTATTTTTGTAGTTACACTCCGTGGAAAATAGGGTTTGTGGCTAGTCCTGAAACTAGTCTAAAACAAGTGTTTTAGGTAAACACGTCATAACTTCTTCATAAAAGATACAAATTAAGTAAGGAAAAAATTGTTAGTTAGAGTACATTCTGTAATATTATTTGTAAAATTTTCATATCCATACAACAAATATTCTGTGTGGGGCATGCTCTACAAGTTCACTCTTTAGACTAAGACATAATTCAACAAGGTATGCCATTTTTGCTATAACTCATTTTCTGAGAGGTTCCAAGTAGTGACACTTGGAGGAATTGCATAAAACACACTGAAGAACATTGTGTATTATTTTCATATCTTTATTCATTATAGGTACATAGTTATTATCATTTCAATTTAGGGTTGTCGACTAATCCAAAACTAGTCATGTGAGACTAAAGAAAAGTTTGATGAAAATGCTAGTCTCTTGTTGTTAAAGTTAAGGAAGGTTTGCAGGTATGTGATCATATACACCAGGTCTATTACAGAGTTACAAATCATATTTGGATGATGAAATTGATGAGGGATTTTGGTTGAGGTACATGTTGGGTACATGGTTGAGAAAAGTAGTTGATGAGTTGGCAAATACATGAGGTGTATAGTTGATGATGTTGGTACATATTGATGAGTCATAGTTTATGAGTAGTTGATACATGATTTGTACATACTTGGTACATGGTTGGAGACATTTTTTAGTTGTATTGTTGAAACATGGTTTATGGATGTTGTAGCATGCTTGTATTGGTATATTATTAGAAGCACATATTGATCTTGGTGATGATTATGAGTTGTTTTGTTATGCTTGGTTGTTGTACATCTTTGAGAGTTGTCTTGGTGATTTATCTTGGTGAGTAGATCTAATTTGGTTGATAAGATTGATGAGACATGTTTTTGTGATAGGTTGTTTGGACAGGTTGTTGTGACATGTTATTTGTACAGGTTTGGTGCATGGTTTATGCACTTGTTCATGGTATAGGTTGAGGTATAGGTTGGTGTCAGGCTGCTAAATTGAAGCTTTTAAGTGTCCTGAATCACTAAATTCTCAAACCAGGGTTGGTAAAATTCGAGCTGATACACAGTATGTGCAGGCAAGCGTCTAGTCTTTATTTGAATGCTATCCTAAGAATAAAACACACACCTATTCTAAGAACTTGAATTCTAATGACTAACTTGAAACTGAGCATTTCCTATCTAAATCATCAACAGAAAGAAAAACAGTCTGGTACTCAAATGCTAATATTGCTATTTCTATTCAAAAGCGCAGTTCTACAAAATCATTCTACCTCTATTTTCAACCATCTACCATCAACATTTT
>ML811179.1:60032-78561 GCA_009831015.1 Picea engelmannii | reverse complement strand
TATGGATACCACCCTCCTTCCATCACTTCTTCTCTAAAAGAAAAATCTAAGGTTCAAGCAGTGGAAGATCACATCGAGAATCAACAACAAGTTCTCCAAATCTTAAAGTACAACTTGACCATGACACATAATCACATGAAACAACAAGCAAATCAACATCGTAGTTGAAGAAGTTTTGAAGTAGGGGATTGGGTGTTTTTAAGACTACAACCATACAAATAGATGTCCCTCAAGCAAGCCAAGAAGGATAATAAATTATCACCAAATTACTATGGTCCTTATAAGGTGTTGCAAAATATTGGTACTATGGCATACAAATTGGAGTTTCCTGCATCTTCATGAGTACACCCAGTTTTCCATGTTTCATGCTTAAAGAAGGTTATAGGCAACAAGATCCTATTTCAAACTATATTGCCAGAACTTGACGAGGAAGGAAAAATCATATTGGAGCCTGAAGCCATCATTGACACAAGAATTCACCAGATGAGGAATAGATCCATTTCAGAGTATCTCATTAAATGGAGGAAACTACCGGTGGAAGATTCTACTTGGGAAGATGAGTCTTTTATACAGAAGCATCCAGAGTTACTCAAGTATTGCGTACAACACTTGTCTCAAGGGGAGGGGAATGTTAAGCCCTAATATTGGCTCACTACCCCTTAATTGGGGCATATTATATTAGTAATGTTATTTTATTTATGTCGGCTTTAGGCCATTAGTTGTAATTATACCTCCTAGTCTCCTATATATACCAAGGAGACATTTTCATTTTGAATCATCTTGTACTTGAACATTTAATTGGGGTAAAATGAGGTTTCCCCCTTGAAGAGGCTTATTATATGAAATTATATATTTTTCAAGGCATTAAGTACTTTTTCTGAGGTTTTTCTATGCTATATTGATATTTGGTTCTTAACAGTTGACCCCATAAAGGGTTAACAAATACTAGAAATAGTTGTTCAGGATATAGGCCACTGGTAGTAGGGATAGAAGGAATTGCATAAGTGGATTTCCCCTAGGTAGGTTGATGTTGCAACCACGTAGGTTTCCCCCTAGTGAAAAATTTCCCTCCAACTGAAGGTTTCCCCCCAACTAAAGATTGGCCTCCCATTGAAGATTGACCTCCAATGTAGGGTGTACTCATATGCGATGGGTGAGATGGAGGATAAGTAGCTTGTGTAATCGTGTTTGTATGAATGACTTGACTACTATCCATCTGACCGATGGAATAACCAAGTAAAGCGCTTGGTGTGTGCATGTATGGAAATAGTAAAGAATGAATATTACCTGACCCATGTGAAAAGGGAGATGTATGTGCAAGTGGTTAATTTGAGGTTACCTAGGTCACCGATGTTTCCGATAAAGATGAAGTGCCAATAATATCAAATACAAGAGTTGTGGACAAAGATAAGTTCCCAAGTCCTTCGAGAAAACCAAAAGATGGTGGGTTCATACCAAATGATTGTGTAGTGGATGAACCGAGTGGTAATTTGTAAGAATAATAGGAATCAAAATATCTTTTGTATGGTGGATCAGTGAGTGGTAGGCCAAGTGGATCAGTAAAAATAGGATTCAGGTAATATATAAGGCTTTATACGAAGGTTGTGACTAGTTATTCTATGTGTTGGCCATTTCCAAGAGTGGTGCTCCCAGTTTCAAAATTTTGATATGCGATCATTCCCTCATAAAAACCATTGTGTTGAGGTTCCTGAACATTAGGTTCCATACCTTGTATACTGTGAAATATCTAATCCTAAGGTTGAATACAAAATTCAAATAAACACACTCCCAAGAAAAGTAAAAGAAATCAACCAAGAAACATTAGGCTCAAGGATCTTCCAAAGACAGTATATCAAGCCACCAACAAAGAAATGAGAAGCATTTACCCCAACCTCCACATAACAAACCTTCTTGTGTAACAACCCTTTCTTTCATAGTATCACCCTCTGAGGGTACTAAGAGTGTGATACAATGTCTACCCCAGGTACCGTGGGAATCCTCCCACAATTACCTCTATAGATTCCTATTAAAGGCCACTAAGTTTACCAACTCACAGTCAACCTCCGGGCGGGTACAGTTGAAAGTCATGACCGAACACAGGGGAAGGATATCAAATTTTGAAATTATTCCAAAGTACTGAGAACAAGTGGACTAGTAGAATCTAGAGGACCCCAAACGAATTCATAGTTCACGAAGTACCGATACCAAATGAGTCAGTAACACTTCAATAAGAACCCCCAGTATACGCTTGTTCCACTATGATTGGTCAGACTTTGGAGGGGTAATCCCCACTTCTCTTTCACACACGACCTTGTGTTTGGATCCTGTGTGAAAGGGGGTTCCCAACTATGCTTATATGAAAGTTGGATTTGTATACTCTTTAGTTCTCTATAGTCAGTTTCGTATTCTTGGACAATTTACTCACTTTTCCTAGTCCAAAGACCCTAATCCTATGCCACTGTTGGTGTGCTAAAACCAAAACATGTTCTAGTCAATTTTATTAGCATGTGGTTTATTTTAATAGATTTTAGTCAGTAGGATCATGGATATGAAACTAATGATGTGAGAGAGACTCGACTCCAATAGAATGCAAAATAATAAGATGCAGTTTGTTCTTTTCGATGAATTCTCTGTATGAGAAGTAGGAGAGTTCTATTATTCTTAACACAATCATGTACTAAAAAATATGCAACTTTCAATTTTTGGGATCAAGATGATGCTAAACTACCAAGAAAATGTTTCCGAAAACCAAAATGCACATGCAAAACTAGCTCTTTTTCCAAACATATACCAAAACAAACTTCCTAATGAATGTAAAAATGTCTTTGTTTGATTATGTATGCAAGGAGATATCTAAAATTTTTCTCTTCTTAACTTTCAAATGGGATGAAAGAGATCTATGTTTGACACAAAGAAATACAATGTAAAAACGAAATCAAACAAATCACACTCAAAACGATGAGAACTGAAAGAAAACAAGTGTGATATAACTTGTTCAATCAAGGACCCAAAAATGAAAAGGAGAAAGAAGAAAAACACTCATGAAAATATTCAGAACATGAGCATCAAGAAACAACATTCAAGGTTGGGTTGTGGTAAACAAGGGAGTCCTAATCATCAGAAAGTGATATTTTTTAATGAATAAAAAAGGCTCAAAACCAAACAACCTTTGCAAACCCTAGTTGATGAAAACTCCTAAACAATCAAACAATATGAAAGCTTTGCGAGACAAAGATCAGAGAACTAAAATACAGGATGAACCAAGGGATCTTGTTAACCCAAGCGGACTAGAACTAGGAGATATTTAAAAACTTAGAGAAGGAAATGAAAATGAGTGATAAATGTAAAATTCTCAATCAAACAAAGTCAAAGATAGACTAGGAGACTTTGGGATAAAATCCTCTCAAAAGAAGATTGAGCAAATAAGGGCAAAAAATAGAAAAAACACCTAAAAAAGGAGACTGGCGCCCATTTTACCAAAGGAAAAGGGTGTTATGGCACCCCCTAGGAGGCTTGGGGGGAGTGCTAGTCAACTAATGGCTCCTTGGTGTGAACTGTAGGGGAGTGCCAGTTTCTAAGAAAGCTTAAAAAATGGCTTCCACAAGATCAAACTCACTAGAGACTAAGTCAATGGATCTGTAAACGCTTCAAACAAGAAGAGGGAAGGGGAAATATATAAGAATGAAGCATCAAACAAGCAAGATCTAATCACAAGAAATGATTCAACAAAAATAAAGGAAAGACTAGTCAAAATCCTTCCCCAGTGGAGTCACCATTTTTCTGTTGTGAGAAATATTATCCTACAGACAGACTAAGCTCCCCTTTGGACCAAGACCCCTATTTTTGGTTCAAAGACAAAATTGAACAAGTGGTTACTACTTTCCTTATATATCTAACTCAATCAATCAAGAAATAGAGAAGAAGAATGTGGCCTACCTTATTGCGATGTTCATCCTTGCTGCTCCAATCCCCGAGCTTGATCTCCAAGCTCCTCAATGAAACTGAAGTCTTGCAAAGACTAGAAAATGAAATATTCTTCCTACTCTATATGATTATACAAAGAAGATCTATCTATGAATATTGAAACAAAAATATACAAGAAAATGTAGAACACATGAACTTGAAGGGAATAATCCAAGTTTATATTAATTGGAAAGCCAAACAGATACACTTACAAAGAATCCTTTGAAATGTAGTAACTTCTACAAGCTCTTCTCATACATCCCTTGCATGAAAACCTTGAAATCAAAATTTTGATGCTTCTCCCAAGTTCAAAGGTTTTATTTCTGAATTCTTCACCCATTCACCTTGGCAATACCTTCAATATATAGGCTTGAGAGGCTTAACCACCATGAGATAATGATGAACATGGTTGAGGATATGGATCCTTAAGTTAGGATTAGATCTTAGGGTAGAGCCATAGTATAGGATTTGAGCACAACCAACCTCATCCCAAGAGAGTTGGCCCTTAGGAAAAGGTGAAAGATCCCACATTTTCCTCTAACCAAAACTGGCTCTCCCCCTTAGTTAGAGACAAAGAACCATTGGATCCCCCTTAACAAGAAAGGGGGAGCACTGGTTCCCCCTCAACATGGGTAGGGGAGTGCCACCCTTCTAAAATTCCCCAAAATGGTCAATTTTTCCAAGAAAATGGTATGGTTCCTAACCCTAAATGATTGGTTTCTTCTTCCAAACTGACTTAGGGATTGTGGCAAATGTATTTCATGGTGTCAATGGGTTGCGACACTTAACAAAGAGAATTCAATAATTGGTAAGGTGCATACGAAACTTGTGATAGTGCATGCAACACTTAACAAGGTGCATACGAAGCTTGTGAAAGTGCATGCGACACTTAACAAGGTGCATACATCAGTTTGCGACACTTGTGACACTCAAGTGTGACATTTTGATTGGTAACACCTTCATATATATTTTTAAAAATATTACAATTGATTTTAATAGTAATTTTTTTACAATTTCTATCCCTATTTAGATTTAATTAAAATTTAGAAAAGAATAAAAAAAATTCATACTTACCTTAAACCCTTGCTTCTTCTTGCTTATTTGACTACAAGAAAAATTTCACATTAGGGTTTAACTCCCTCTATCACTTCACAATTAGGGTTTTTCATTTTAGGAATTTTAGATTTGATGGGTTTTTGGTTCTATATATAAGGTGTTTGGCATGTGATGTAAGGGAACCACTTATTGCATTGGATTCAAACCCTCTCGAACCAGCTACTTTTAAAAAAAAAACCATTTCTGGTTATCGGTGTGTTGATTTGACTATAAGGCACCAGTGCGCTTACTGATAAAGCACACTGGAAATGCTGTAACATAAGTTTTTTTAAAATTTCGTTCATCAGTGTGTAATTTTTTTCGGTTATTTTTTCGTTCATAGTATTTTTTTTAATCTAGTTGCGGTGTTGCTATCGATACAAATCACATTGTTTTCATTTAAATTATTAAAAAAAAAATCATATCAGTGCATTTTCTGTATCGAAGGCATCGATGCTTTCATATTATTAAAGTGCATTGAAAACCATATTTTTTTTTAGCTGAAAATTATGGGATTTATTTATAAAATATATTTAATATATTTTGTATTGAATGGTACAAGTTGTATATAGATTAAAAAAATGTGTGAGAATTTTTCAAGTGACAAAAATTCTAATCAACACAATGATAACACATCCAAAAAAGAAAAAAAGGCAATTTCTATGTAAATTATTTACAATATTAATATGTTTGAACAATATGTAAGTTTAACTAATATTTAGTGGTTAGTGTGTGTCATGCAGAGCCACAAAATGAGGAAGCTCGATAAGATTCTTTGTGATCTAAGTGTATAAGAGCATAAATGCTTGATGGAAAAATTGCAAAATGATGAATCAGGTGAATGAAAAAATACTATTCAATATGAGTTCTTTTCTGAATTTTCATTAATAATATACTTAAGAATATTAGATAACATGTTTCAAACATTCTATTAATTCACATATGTTTAATGTTCTACAAGTACCAACACCAAAGGAACGTAATGTCTTCCTAACAAAATAAAAAAATGATAGAAGATGTAAATGATGATGAATTGGTCCTTAGCTCATCCGGAGTGGTGTTGGAGGTTAATGAAAGGGGGGGAAACTTTTACAAAAATATGAGGGATATAGTGGAATGAACATATAGATGTACTTACCACTTACAATACATAAATAAATCCAATGATTTCAAAAATCAGGTTGTATCTAAAGTACATGAAGCATTTCTAGAGAAATGGTCAATGCGACATGTCAGACTTGCAATAGAAAAAACTTACAACAACAAAAAAGAATCATTAAAACAATTAATATTCCTATTTTTTTTTCTAAAATATGTTTATATTACTACAAAGAATTCCTTTATTAATATCAACTTTTTTTTATATTTAGTTTTCATATATCAATATAAAATTAGTTTATTATCATGTTACTTTTTCAGGAAGATTATGAAAATCCCAAAAAGGATCAATGAGCTGATATCCGAGATATGGAAGTAAGAATGTCCAAAAAGGTGTACAAGGAGATGGTCAAAGAAAGGGACATAATTGCATTGCAAGAGGAGCCATCTCAACAACAACGTGCTTCAAATGTATGAAATCATTGAATTTTTCTATTAGTTGCATATAAATATATAATTTAGCATTAAATATTAATTTTCAAGTATTTTCTTGCAGAAAAGAAAACAAAATGGAACCCATTCAACAGATAAAACAGGATGACAAGGAAGAAAATGGTTGATAGCAAATTTTGTGAGTAATTTTTATTTCCTTATCACAACTGAAGATTTCATTTTTGTATATTTTAAGTTGTTTTACAACATCCATCCTTGAATGTCTTCAAAGAGGTGCTGACATACAAAGAAGACCCATTAGAAGAATTGATTGACATTAGCTTAAAGATGGGTTGTGAGTATATGTTGGCATATCAAACTTTGTAAGTATCTATGTTGTTTTACTTCTCTCATTTTATAATTAATGGAAACAAAAATCCTTTATATTAAATCTATGATTTCTTATGGGGTATAAAACTTGTAGGAAACAAAGTATGGAAATGTGCCAATGGAAGAGTTGTTGATATAAGGAATGAGATTTGGTTGTGAAAGAATGTGTATGATTCATGAGTCAATTATTTGTATGGTATATCACTTTTCAATTTACATTCATGTATATTATGTTATAAATAAAGAGATGTGCTCGTTTTTCCATAGAAAATATAACAATATTGTCACCCAACCATAGGCATAGAGGCCACCCCCGAGCACCTTAACCATGATAGACAAAATAATTTGGGAAGAAGACCAATAGCCAACCAATGTAGTGCACCTTTCTCCAAGTCTAGTGCACCAAGAAATAATAACCAAAGACCAACAAAAATTTTTGAACCATAACCAAGAGAAAGTCCAACCAAAATCCAAAATACCAGTTGCAACAGCTACAATTGCACTCCCTCTCCACACTTACATACCACTAGTCTTATGCAGTTGTGAGAGTAAGAGTGACAAATGAGCTCTAGAGCCCTCTATTTATACTTCTGTATCTCACTTGAATCGACTGAATTCTCTTTCTGGAGGCTAATAACTCAATATTAAATATTCTTTTGAGTCAACTTGTCTTTTAGGGTTATTATCCAATGTTTTAGGGTTTCTCTCGCTTCCCAAAATATTCTAGTCTTGTCAAAGGTTACACATGGAGGTTAATACTTCCTGCAACTACCATGATATCAACACTCCCTCCTAGATAGGGAGGTATTAAAGGCAATGATATTGAGTACAAAAAAACCATTCAACCAGTAGCATCATCATAGACACACATGTTATCTCATGACCACATAGATCAACTCACAAGCAACATAATCACTATAAGTATCATCTGATAGCATCAAATGCATCATCTCTCAAATCCATACTTTATCTGAGTAATTGGGCATGATGCTGAATAATTCACTCACTCCATAGAGTGATACAAGAACCATTATTCTAATATGGATATATGTCCTAGAAGAATAACTATTCCAACAGATGTTGAAAGCCACACCATGGGATACAAGGACCATTATTCTAATTCGGACATACATCCTAGAAGAATGATTGTCCTGGACCATTTTTCCCTTTGGCCACTAATTTGAACTCAGAGAAAATGTTTGTCTTGTACCAATTTCTCCACTCTGGTCACTACTGTGAACTCAAGGAGACGAACCATTATTCTAATCCAGACATACGTTCTAGAAGAAGAGTTGTCCATGGTATATCAACAATCTGTCATCCTGGACCATTCTCCACATGGAGAATTTCTGTCCACCAACAATATTTCAACCTGGACCATCCTCCACAGGGAGGATGTCTGTCCACCAACAATGTGTCCTGCCTGGACCATTCTCTTCTTAGAGAATTTTTTTCCATCATCACACTAACTATCCATCTAGCTGGAAATCATCTTCAACACTAGTGGCAGTCTTCATGGAAATCATAATAATGCCATCAATAGAATACACACTGTCTATCCATAGTAGTACACAACTACTACCCAGTGGTACACAACTACCCAGTGGTACACAACCACTCCTAGTAGCACATGACTACTAACTAGTGACACATAGTCACGTGGATCACATCCAACATAGTAGAATACAACTACTATCCAGAGACATACAATATCCACAAAAATCATATCATCTGATATCAACCTGCATAAAAATATCATGAACAAACTAAGTCATCTGGGCCATTCCTCCACTCGCATCTGTGAGATATGGAAGAGAATCTGCCCTCGAATAGTAAAAACATCAGCCATGGGCTATTTGGAATATTCTTTCAAAGCATAGAAGAATAAATGTACCTAATTTATGAGCCTGTACCAGTCACCTAACTGAGCCATTCCTCCAGCACTAATTATAGTGCAACTTGGAGAGAATGAGTCTGCCCTACGGAATTCATGTCCCTGATTGATAAAACTAGAACATTCACCTAACTGGGCCATTCCTTTGGTACTAATCACAATGCAACATGGAGATAATGAGCCTACCCTAGGGAATGGCTGTTCAGACCATTTTCTATGGAAATGATTATCTTGCACCAACCTCCAAAATGAACCATTCTTTGAAATTGCTCATAATTGTGAACTTCGAAATAATGACTGCCCATCAAGGAAAACCATTCTACTTGACCACTACTGAGAGTGAATTCCAAGAAGAATGAATTTCCTAGACCATTCCCCCAAACTGGACAAAAGGGGAACCCTTGTCTATTGTACATCAACAATCTATCAGACCATTTTCATTACGAAAATGACTGTCCGATCTGGACCATTTTCCGAACTAGAAAATGATTGTTCGTCAGAAATCTTGAACCACTTTCCTGACTGGAAAGGAATTGCCCAACCTGGACCATTTTCCAAACTAGAAAATGACTGTCCATAAATAAATAACATATCAGTTCTCCGTCCTAACCATGGAGTAGTCACTTTATTTTTCAATAAGGAAGTCGTCTTCACGAGTCCTATCTTGTCCCTTAAGTACAGAAAAATTTCATCTTGGATAGAGGATTTACCAACATATTTGTTAACTTCTCATTTGTGGAGATATACTAGAGAACCACTTGTCCCCTATGGACTTTATCACAAAGAAAATAATACTTGATCTCAATTTTCTTCGACCTGTCATGGAACATTAGGTTCTCTGAAATCCTCACACAACTTAGATCTTCACAATATATCACGGTTAAATACAAAACCTGATAAAATTGTCTAGAAACTAGCTTATGGAGCCACACAGCTTCTATACAAGCATCACAAGCTACAATATACTCTTCTTCTGCAATGTTGAGTGTAACCGAATTTTTTTTCCTGCTAGCCCATGACATCATGGCAAAGATCAAACTGAAACATATGATAGAAAAACATGATCATGGAGCAATAAAATAAAACAAATGAGGAAATAAAACACAAAAGATACACAATACAATAGAGACACATATATACGTGGTTCACCCAGTGTGGGTTACCTCTACCATATAAATTGTTAGGTCCTTCCTTTTTATTATCCAAAAAAATGAAGGGATACAACCTAAAACACACCTATTGTAACTTTCTCTTCTTTCTCTCACATTCTCTTCTCTCATAATACAATATTCTCAATAATACACAACCACGATACAATTCCCTCATAAGAGAGGGTTTCCTTCTAGGTAAAAAATCCCTAAAAATAACTTCTACCATAATATTTGCGACCTTATAATGAATGGTCCAGATTGACTACAAAATTACAATATTTTACAAGGAAATTTCTCCCAATATTTCACTTCAGGGATGATGCCCCTGAATCCCTTGGCAGGGTGAAATCCCCCCCACACACCCCTATTAGGGAATGAGGTCCAATCATGGCTGAAATAGACTTTTGAATCAGGAATATAATCAGGCTCCACAACCAACAAGCTCCCACTTGGAGACTAATAAAAAAAACTCCACTACTATTGTACCTGTTGGAATATACTTCACCTTAGACCTGGAAAATTTCTCATATTCACATTTATGCTTGAATACCAACTGAAATTGAGTAGGAACTCAATTTTTCCCTGGTTACTCCCTTTGTTAACATGTTTGCAGGATTCTGGCTAGTATGTATCTTTTCCAACTTCAAATGTCCATCTTCCAAGACAGATCATATGAAATGGTACCTGATCTATATATGTTTATTATTTGAATGGAAGGATGATTTCTTTGAAATATGAATGGCACTCTCACTGTCACAGTATAACCTATTATTCTCCTGCTTCTTTCCCAATTCCTCCATAAACCTCTATAACCAAACCATTTCTTTACTAGCCTCTGTAGCAACAACATAATTCGCTTCTGTTGTTGAAATTGAAACAACCTTTTGTAGTTTTGAAAGACAACTCACTGTTGTTCCACCTGCAATAAAAACATACCCTATGGTGCTCCTCTTGCTATCTTTATCACCTGTCATAATTGAATCAACATATCCCTGTAGAACAATGTTTGAACCTCCAAAACATAATGCATGAGTATAAGTACCTCTCAAATACCTGAGAATCCACTTTACTTCCTCCCAATGTTCTTTACCTGAATTGTTCATATACCTTCTCACAACTCCCATTGTATGTGCAATATCTAGTCTTGTGCAAACTATCACATACATCAAGCTACCAAATGTTGATGAATGAGGGACCCTGGACATGTATTCTATCTCCTCCTGTGTCTTGGGACACATTCCTTAGTTATTTTGAAATGGTTTTCCAAAGGTGTACTAACTAGTTTTGCATTATGCATTCTAAACCTCTCCAACACCTTCTCTATGTACTCACCCCGAGACAATGTCAATTTTTTATTTTTCCTGTTTCTTGTTATTCTCATACCAAGGATTTTTTTTGTAGCACCCAAATCCTTCATCGCAAATGAATTAACTAATTTCTTCTTGAGCACATTTATATCATGCATATTAGACCCTGCAACAAGCATGCCATCTACATACAATAGAAAGATAATATAGCTTCCATTTTCTAGCCTTTTAAAATAAACACAATGATCATAATGACATCTACTATAACCTTGTTCTTTCATAAACCTATCAAAATTCAAATACCATTGACTTGGAGCTTTCTTTAGGCCATACAAGATCTTCTTCAACATACATACCAAATTATCCTTTCCTTTGACCTCATACCCATGTGGCTACTGTATATCAATCTCTTCCCCCAAATCCCCATGGAGAAAAGTTGTTTTTACATCTAATTGTTCAAGATGCAAATCTTCTATTTCTACAAGACTTAAAAAATAGTCCTAATTGAAGTCATTTTAACAACATGAGAAAATATTTCATCAAAATCTATACCTTTCTTTTGTGCAAACCCCTTTACAACAAGTCTAGCCTTGTACTTTTGTTTCCCTCCATCTTCTTCCTTCAACTTGTAAACCCATTTATTCTACAATGTTGTTTTTCCTGTAGGAAACTGAACCAAGTCCTAATTCTGGTTATTTACCAAGGAAGCCATTTCCTCTTTCATGCCTTTCTCCCACTTCCTTTTAGTGTCTACCTGTATTGCCTCTTCATAACTTTCTGGTTCACCGGAATCAATCAACAATAAATAGTACAAGGAAGGAGAATATCGTTCATGGGGTCTACTTAACCTGGTAGATCTTCTAACAACATTTGCATGAGTTTGGGGTACATGTTACTCCTATTTTTGTACATTTTGATTTTCTGGTACCTTTGGAATTTTGTTTTCAGTGATTTCATCAAGCATTGTGTATTCTGGTTTTTCTTTTTCCTGTTTCTTTCTCTGCAACTGATCTCTGTACATGACTTTCTCATTGAATATGACATCTCTACTCCTAATGATTTTGTGGTTTTTATAATACCATAAGCGATCACCAAAACCATTAACACTGTATCCAATAAAGGTACACTTCTTGGATTTTTCCTCAAGCTTTGTTCTATTTTATTTATCAATATGAACAAATGCTTCACAATCAAAAGTATTCAAAAAAGAATAGTTTAAATTTTTACCTATCCATGCCTCCTGTGGAATGCCACCATCTAAAGAACTTGAAGTTTCTCTATTTATCAAATAAATAACAATATCTGCAACATATTCCAAAAACTGTAAGGGAAACCATGCATGCAATCTCATACTCCTTGCACACTCCATGATGGTCTTGTTCATCCTTTCTGACACACCATTTTCTTGTGGTGTTCCTAGAACTGTATTCTCTCTACGAATCCCATGGTATGAAAAATAATCATCAAACAACTTGCTATAGTATTCACCTCCATTGTCTGATATGAGACACTTTATCTTTTTTCCTGTCTCATTCTCAACCAAATATTTCCATTTCTTAAAAGTATCAAAAAAATCAGATTTTTGTCGAATGCAATAAACCCAAGTTTTTCTAGTTGCATCATCAATAAAAGTAACATAATAATGACAACCACCAAGATATGATATCTAAGTTTGTCCCCATACATCTGTATGCACAAGCTATAACCTTTCACTCTTCTTTTATTTTCCAACTCTGAGAAATCTAACTCTCTTATGTTTTCCATAAACACAATGCTCACAAAAATCCAAATCAATTTGTTTAATATTTGGAAACAAATTTATTTTGTGAAGTATTTGCATCCCCTTCTCACTCATGCATCCAAGACTCTGATGCCAAAGTTATGTATCCACTCCTATAGAAGCTAAATAGATAGAATAATCAATATTACCAGTACATAAATACAATATACCTACCTTCTCTCCTTTTGCTATCACTAGTGATCCTTTGGTTACCTTCCGCGTCTTATCTATAAATAAAGATATACAACCTTCACTTGCCAACTTCCCTGTTGAAATTATATTTTTCCTTATATCTGGTACATGTCTTACCTCTTTCAATAACCATTGGTTTCCATTCCAACAATTTTGCATGGTGCATCATCACCCAAATGAACCTGTCCAAAATCACCTTAAACATAATATAAAAAATGTTTCCTATGGGGTGTGGCATGAAATGAATCCCCTGAATCTACTACCCAAGACTCAGAAATATTATCTATAGAAAGAATCAAAGCATCTTGTAACACATCACTTGTTACATTTGCTTCTTGATTTTTCTCTTGTTGTCCATCTCTTTGTTTCTTTGGAGCTCTGGAGTCTTTCTTTATATGTCCTTTCATCCCAAAATTCCAACACTCTATATTTCCCAGTCTAGATTTGGATCTTTCCTTCCTATAATTCTCGCGGTTCCCTGAGCCCTTTCCTCTGTCCTTTTGTCTTCCTCCATTCTCCATGTTTAATGCATTACCTGATGTCTCACCTGTGTTTTTCTGTTGCATTTCCTCGCTAAGGATAAAACCAACAACATCATCAAATTTGAGAGTGTTTGAACCAGAGACAAAGTTACTTACAACCATGACCAAGCCATTCCATCTTTCTGGAAATGAGCATAGGATTCGAAGATCCATGACCTCATCATCAAATTCCACTTTTATAGAACTTAGTTGATTAGTAACCATATTAAATTCATTTAAATGATATCCAACAAATGCACCTTCTGACATCTTCATATTAAATAATCGCTTCATTAGAAATACCTTATTGGATGCCAAGGTTTTTTCATACATTTTAGCCAATGCGTCCATTAAATCCTTCGTTGTCATTTCTTTTGAAATATTGAAATCTACCGACACTGACAGGTTCATTCGTATTGTTCCTAGTGCCTTTCTGTCAAGAACCTCCCATTCTTCATCCTTCATGGTCATCGACTTCTTTTCTATTCCACCCATTGGTAGGAATAGATCCTTCTGATATAAATAATTTTCCATCTATATCTTCCATAATTGGTAGTTTTGGCCGTTAAATTTCTCGACCCTAAACTTTCCATCTTCCAAATTGCTACCACTCGAACCCGGAACCCTTTTTTCCTACGAGTTGCCTTTTGATCTGATACTAGTTGCTAGAAAAATATGATCGCAGAGCAATACAATAAAAAAAATGCATAAATAAAACATAGAAGATACACAATTCAATAAAGACATAGATATACGTGGTTCACCCAGTGTGGGATACGTCCACCAGAGAAATTTCCAGGTCCTTCATTTTTATTATCCAGCAAAATGAAGGGATACAACTTATAACACACTTGTTGTAACTTCCTCTTCTTTCTCTCACAGTCTCCTCTCTAAAAATACAATATTCACATGAATACACAACCACAATACAATTCCCTCATAAGAGAGGGTTTACTTCTAGGAAAAACAAAACCCTAAAAATAACTTCTACCATCAAATCTGCGAACTTATAATGAACAATCTAGATTGACTACAAAATCACAATACTTTACAAGGAATTTTTTCCCAATATTTCGCTTCGGAGGTGCCGCACCCCCCCGAACCCCCATGGAGATAGTTGTGGGGGAGAAAAATCTCCAAGACACACTCCCCTGTTAGGGAATAGGGTCCAAGCACCGTTGAAACAAACCTCTAAATAATGAGTATAATCAGGGTCCACAACCAACAACATATCCAAATGGCACTTCTTCTGTGATCTGCACTCCCTGCCCAATCTGAATTGATAAATCCATGCAGTTGTATATCATAACTCAAACATCTCACAAGGAAAATATACGATTGAGTATTCTCCAAATATCTTAATGATACAATCAATTGTTGATACAAAGACGAGTCTAATGGATTAGAGTCTCTCATATTCTTCATATCTGTCATCATGGGAGTTTGCCATAGATTTGAAATCCATTATCCCGGACTTCTAAAGAATCATTTCAATACATTTCCTTTTTCATAGGAATTTTTCACCATTATTTTTCTATACATGAGAGGCTCTAAACTAGGTTGATTGAATCCATACAACGTCTTCTTCTATATTCATACATGGGTTTCTTTTTTGTATACCTCAAAACCTTGAGGTTTCTCTAGATACGCTTCTTCTTAAATTACTCTATTTGAGAAGAATAGTCTTTACATTCATATGATGTAAAATCCAACCCATGGATACTATAGGAGATATAATGGCTTAGGTATGTCTGGTTACTCAAACAAGATGACATCATAGTCTTCTCCCTCCTTCTAGGAGAACCCTCTAGCCCTGAGTCTCTCCTTGTATCTATCAATGCTTCCATTTATAAGTCTTTTTCACAATTTCTCACATACATTGCTCTTCATCACGACTTCCTTCCATTCCTTCTACTTGAATACTTCTAGTGGGTTCAAACTGGTTCAATTGGTTGTTATGACTTTTCTTTCTTTCTTGGAATCTTCATGTTCTTCGTCATGTTTCTCTTTATTGTTGGAGTCCAAGGAATCTTCTATGGATTACATTATTGGACATATTGTCATTGATGTCAACAATCGATGTGGTGATTTGTTGTTATGATGAATTATCATTACTATAGATGAGATTGTCATTGATGTCAACAGTATGTTAGTTAGCAAAAAATATCAAACAATATGCAAAGATCGAAAGCGTAAGCTCAGGAGGAGGAGTGAACAATATACAGAAGATCGAAAGCGTAAGCTCAGGAGGAGGAGAGAACTGAAGAAATTCATGATTATTGTTGATCATGATAGGATCAACAATGTTCATATGATAAAATCTCAGGAGGGTTAGAAAATTCAGAGATCAAAGCTCGGAAGGAAAAGCGTAAGCTCAGGGTGAGAAGGCTTAGTAGTCGTCCGATCAGAGTGAAAATCCTCAACAACCATCCGATCAAGAAATTGATCGTGTTGATAGTCTCATATAAATGGACGTCAGTAATGTGAGTGACCATGGGCTAGAGGACCATTGGAGGAGCGTGACCATCGTATCTGCAAGCCAGATCAATGACAGGGATGAATTACGGAGATCGTAAGGAGAATTAAATGACTCGCTAGTTCCAATCCTACAATTTTCTTAGATCATCAGATCTCATAGACTCGAATATCGATGAATGTGGTTGATCCAACAAATGATCAGTTTAAGTAAGATTAAGTCATGACCGTTGGATGCGCAATTTCTAGATCAACGACATGGATAAATTGCATAGATCGAAAGGAGAATTAAACATCGTTCTATTTCCAATCTCGCAATTAGTCAGGATAGTCATATATTATAGCTTCAAAGATCGACAACTATGGTTGACTCACCAACAACGCCCAACTTCAAATTACGAAGTTTGTGTGTCGAGTTAAATCACTCACAAGTTGTGGTTCCTCAATCATCGTCAACTGTTGATCTACTTTGAGTGTTTTCATAACCATTGGATCACTTTAAAGTGGTAGGATAGGATAAGTGGGATAAAAGTTTAGAATTTGATTATCCGAATACCCGTCAGTCGTCAAATCAAACCCAAATTCTCGTCAGTCGTCGAATCATCTTAAAGTGGAAGGATAGGATAAGTAGGGCTAAAGGGTTGAGAATTTGATTATCCGAATATCCGTCATTTGTCAGATCAAACCTGAATTCCCGTCAGCCGTCGAATCACTCTTCAGTGGAAGGATAGGATAAGCAATCTAAGATCTGAGATCTCATTTATGCAAATTTACGTCATCCATTGGATCATTCTAAGTGGAAGCATAGGATAAGAAAAAAGAGAAACACCGTAGATAGATTTGAAATCTCCTAAGTCCGACGACCTGAAGGAGATCTCGATCATCGATCTGATTTCGGGTGTACTCTCAACCATTGATCAAAATACAATGGAAGGATAGAGTAAGTAGAATAGATAAAGATCCAAAGTAAAAGGTGGCCATCCATCTCAACGCTTGATTAAGTCCTGGATGTCAGATTAAGCCTTGTAAGAATCAAATCTGAAGATTGATTTGTTCCCACGAAATAAACGTAAACCGTCTGATCAGTTCGAGAAATATGATTCAGAAGTTTTGAAAGGTTTCAAACCCAAAAGTTTCGAAAGGAGAAGTCCCGAAGTCCTGACAATCATCCATCTCATTGGGAGATTGAATCGTGGTCGTTGAATTGATAACCACTCAAGCACTCGTCTCTCCTAATGTCTGGATAACGCCATTGATCGTATGGCAAAGAGATTTAAAGGGAATAATGTAATGCGTTGCTTAAATTGATAATCATGTGGTTCTATGCCTATGATCATATGAACATGGTTTGAAGGAAGCGTCGATTTCTATTATCACAGAGATGAAGGAAATTGATCCATGCCTGTGATCTATTTATGAAAGTAAAAGGGGATGCCAAGTTTAATGTTGAAGACTTGAAATGATGATCTCTGGTGGTCCCAAAATTCATTGTAAATAAAAATGTTAGTTATAACTTGTTGCACAAGTCGTCTCAATAAATTAAACAAGTTTTAAGCATAAGCAACTATAAATACAACCATGATTGGTTCACTAGATAGGGTGCTTGGTGAAGAAGTATACTGGCTTGTGGAAAAGATAGGTTGGTTGGGAAAGAGCGGCCTATGGAGGAAAATGAAGAATATGCAAACCTGAGGTTTGTATGAATATCAGAGGGAAGAAGAAGTGAAGAAGGCAGGAATATTAGAGGAAAGATAAAGTGAAGATGGCATGAATTTCAGAGAGAAGATGAAGTGTGGTGATGAGCGTTTATGGTATACCTCTGATCATGAGATAGATTTGATTCAATAATGGATCACTTCTACTAGAGTTGAATTACTATATAAACTCTAGTTGGATAGACTGCGTTCTATCAACAAGATGGGTCTTGTGGCAAGATGGGTCTTTCTTGAGAGTTGGTGCTCTCTGAGGAGTTGGTGCTCCTTACTTCAGATGGTGCTGATACATAATAGTTGGTGTTGGGAAACTTTATATTACTATATTCACACACACATATATATATATATATATATATATACATATAAATTATACAAAATATTACACAATAATATGATATCTCTTGTGTCCATTGTGATTATGATTTGATTGTTCTTAATCTGTACAATTATGTTTTAACTGCTAACTTGCAAGAAGAAAATTTAGAAAATTCCACACACTAATTCCCCCCCCCCCCC
>ML811179.1:45842-59982 GCA_009831015.1 Picea engelmannii | reverse complement strand
ATGATATCTCTTGTGTCCATTGTGATTATGATTTGATTGTTCTTAATCTGTACAATTATGTTTTAACTGCTAACTTGCAAGAAGAAAATTTAGAAAATTCCACACACTAATTCACCCCCCCCCCCTCTTTGTGTGGGTGATGTATTCAACAATTGGTATCAGAGTGAGTTCCTTCAACACAGTTTAAACACTGAAAGGTAGATTATGAAGAAATGGGTGGACAAATGGATCTCTCCACAATTGAAGCTCCCTTATTTGATGGAACAGATTATTCCTCATGGAGAGAAAATATGAAACAATATTTGAAGTCAAAAGGATATGAAGTTTGGAATTCAGTAGTAAGCAAGCCCTAGGACTTAACTACATCAAAGAATCTATCCGAGATTACAGTCCAAAGAAGAGAAAGGAAGAACAATGAAGTGTCATTGAAGATTCTTCTCAATGGATGATCAGATATAGTCAAGGCAAGCATAGGACTATGCACATCTGCCAAGGACTTATGGTTGAAGTTAGAAGAGATGTATCAAATCAAAAGACAAGACACATAAGACATTCCTATAAAATATGAAGAGGAAGACTCAACCATCAATAAAGGTAAAGACTCTCCACAATATTTTGATTGCAATATGTTGATATTGAATCCTCCCCTGCAAGTAAAGAAGAAGACTCAGATACAATAAAAGAATGTTCTATTAGCATTTATCTCATGGAAGAAGTAGAAGAAGAACTATCAAAGGCCAAGCAAAAGGTTGATTTAAGTCTCTATGAATACCTCTATGACCATAATGATTCAGACTATAGCTATCTCCATGACTACACTAAATAATTTCTTGAAAATAGTCAAAATCATATCTTGGAAATAAAGGAAATGCTCAAGGACAATGAAAAGATAATATATGAGCAAGATAATCAGTTAGAAGAAAAAGAAGAGGAGATCGAGAAGCTGAAGAAAGAAATTAGTCAAGTAAAAGAAAAGAAGAAGGAAGATGATGATCTTAGCAATCAGAAGCATATCCTAGAAATAAAATAAAAGATCAAAGACAATGAAGAAATCATATCTGAGCAAAAGATTCAGTTAGAAAACAAAGAAGGAGAGATCAAAATATTGAAAACATAAGTTACTAGTCTAACAAAAGAAAAGGAAGAGGAAATCGAGAGACTGAAAAATGAAATCAGTCAAGCAAAAGAAGAAAATAAGGAAGATGATGAACCAAGCAAAAACCTTGCAGAACTAAAAGAACTAAGGGAAAGCTATGCCAATATTAAAATCCAACTTGAAGAAGCCAAAAGAAGGGAGGAGGTAGTGAGGAACCAGCTGAACAAAAAGGAAAAATCATGTCATAAGATGGAAGCATAAGTTGTGAATCTTATAAAGAAGGTTGAGAAGTCAAACACCCAAATCAAGTTCTTGAATAGATCCATGACCCTCGATGAGATCTTGGATAGTCAGAGATCACAAATGACAAATCTGGTCTTGGATACAACAAGGAAGAAATTGGTACTCATAAGAAACCTGATGTAGGTCCTTCATTTGTAAAAGGTGAAAACATGTTTGACACATGTCCTTCATTTGTAAAGGATGAAGACATGTCTGACACAACTCCTTCATTTGTAAAAAGTGAAAGCATGTATGACTCAGGTTCTTCATGTTCAAGAAATGAAAGCAACACTACAAAATTTAGAAGATCAGATCAAGGAAGACATCCAAAAGCTACTCATATACCTCAAAGCAAGTTTAGAAGAGAGACACCTTCATGGATGAATCAAAGCAGATATGAGAGTGTTTTTAACGGTTATTGTTTTTCTTGTAATGAATATGGTCATAAAGCCTTGAATTGTAGGCATCATGGAAGAAAACAAGTTGGTAGGTTTAATGAAAATATAAGATGTTGGAACTGCAATCATGTTGGACACATTGCTACACATTTTTACACTATGATATGCTATAATTGTGGTGGATATGGCCACAAATCCCATAACTGTTGGAACTAAAGAAAACTGTCAATGAGAAATGCTTCATACAATATGACAAAAAGAGTAAATGAAACATGGAAGAAAAATGAAGTTGCAGTAATAGAATATCAGAGAACAAAGTTCAAGAAATCAGGACACTCACAGATGTGGATAACAAAGACTGAACAAGTGAACAAGAGTGAAATTAATTGTTGCAAAAAGAATTGCAGTCATGTGAAAAGCCTAGTATAAAGTTTCCCAGAAAACTTAAGAGCAATGTACAGTAAATAAGCATCTTGGATAAAGATGGATACATTTGGTTAGAGATCGATGAGAATCAATGGAAAGATCCAAGGGTTGTTTGAATAATATGAGCTACAATTGTGCAGTGTTCCAGTAGGACAACGACATCCGCAGAAGAAGCATTTTGATGTACAAAATGATGTACATGACATCCTGTAGAGATAACAAGAGGAGAGACCATGTCAGAAAAATCTATCCTTTTAGAAACAAAGGGGGAGAACAGTCAGTAAAAACTCAGGGGAATTATTTTGGTTGGTAAGTAAGAAAGTAATTATATTAAGTTTTGAAAAGACTTGATCACTACAAAAAAAATTGGTATCAAGAAGACTACTCATTTGAAACACAAAAATCCCAATCAACTGAGATAAGAAGTTAGTAAATTAACAGGGGAAGAAACCTTGTCAGGAAGAGCTACCTTCTCAAAAACAAAGGGGGAGAGTAGTCAGAAGCAGAGAGAGAGCATATTGACAGGGGGAGTCATTTAGTTATGGCAGATAGAACATTATTGTAGGAAGAGTTACCTAAGTTTAGATTCCAGTCAGTAAAATATAGAGATTTACCATAGGAGGAAAAACCCTTTTCCAGTGATGTCAAAGGGGGAGAGAAAACTTCATAAGAGGAAAGAATCATCACAGGGGGATTTTTGTATGTGAAGATAGTGGGTTTCCCTTAATGACAAAGGGGGATATTGTTGGACATATTGTCATTGATGTCAATAGTCAATGTGATGATTTGTTTTTATGACGAATTATCATTACTATAGATGAGATTGTAATTGATGTCAACAATATATTAGTTTGCAGAAAATATCAAACAATATACATAGATCGAAAGCGTAAGCTCAGGAGGAGGAGCGAACAATATGCAGAAGATCTAAGGAATAAGCTCAGGAGGACGAGCAAACTGAAGCAATTTGTGATTATTGTTGATCACGATAGGATCAACAATGTTCCTATAATAAAATCTCAGGAGGGTTAGCAAATGCAGAGATCAAAGCTCGGAAGGAAAAACATAAGCTCAGGGTGAGAAGCCTCAGCAGTTGTCTGATTAGAGTGAGAAGCCTCAATAGCCGTTTGATCAAGAAATTGACCATGTTGATCGTCTCATATAAATGGGCGTCGGTCATGTGAGTGACCATGGGATTGAGGACCATTGGAGGATCGTGACCATCAGATATGCAAGTCAGATCAACATGGATAAATTGCGGAGATCAGAATGAGAATTAAACGACTCCCTAGTTCCAATCCTGCAATTGGCCTAGATCGTCAGATCTCATAGAATCAAATATCGATGACTGTGGTTGATCCAACACATGATAATTTTAAGTAATATTAAGCCGTGATCGTTGGATGTGCAATCGAAAGATCAACAACAAGAATATATTGCGAAGATCGAAAGGAGAAATAACATCATGCTATTTGCAATCTCGTAATTAGTTAGGACCGTCAGATCTTATAGTTTCAAATATCGATGACTGTGGTTGACTCACTAACGACGCACAACTTCAAATTGCAGAGTTTGGGTGTCGAGTTAAATAACTCGCAAGTTGTGGTTCTGTAATCATCATCAACCGTTGATCTTCTTAGAGTGTTTTCATAACCATTGGATCACTTTAAAGTGGCCGGATAGGATAAGTGGGGCAAAATTTCAGAATTTGATTATCCAAATACCCATTAGTCGTCAGATCAAACCTAAATTCTCATTAGCCATCGGATCATATTAAAGTGGAAGGATAGGGTAAGTGGAGCTAAAGGGTTGAGAATTTGATTATCCAAATACCCATCAACCATTGGATCAAACCTGAATTCCCATTAGTTGCCGGATCATTCTCGAGTGGAAGGATAGGATAAGCGAGCTAAGATCTGAGATCTCATTTATGTGAATTTCCGTCAGTCGTTGGATCATTCTAAGTGGAAGGATAGGATAAGCTAGAAGAGAATCAAAGTAGATAGATCGAGCCATCGATCTAAGAACATGATCGATGAACAATGTTTAGTTCAGGTATAAAGTTGCGAGGAGGTTACGCTATGGAGAAATATCACTTCAAGAATTCAGTTTGAGATTCGAAATACCCGAAGCCCAGAAATCTGAAATGAATAAGGACCATCGGATTTGGAGGACATATGATGACCGTTGGATCAGGGTTGTTGGTCAACATACCATGTCAGCAAGGACACACAACAAACCACATCTACAAGGACATGTGGTAGACCACGTCAGCAGGCCACGTCTACAAGGACATGTGGTAGACCATGTCTACAAAGACATGTGGTAGACCATGTCAACAAGTACACATGGCATAATTAGATGATGACATGTGTCAAGAGGAAATTGGCTCTTTCCATGTCAACAAGTGATGTAAGGAAGTTACATCACTCAGGGAGAATTACTTCAGGAGTTTCACCACCAAGAAATGTCAAAAGTCCTGAAGTCCCGAAGGACAAAGTTCCAAAGTCACTCTCAGTCGTTGATCTGAGATACCCTTCAGATACTATTTTGACCGTTAGATCAAGGAGATGAATATGTGTCACATTGAGAGATCTACGTCAACAGACCACGTCAGCAAGAAACTGTGACAGACTAGGTCAACAATCCACATCAGTAAGGACATGTGGCACCATTAGAGAATGACAAGCGTCAAGTTGAAATCAATATTTCAATTATGTGCAAATCACAAATATAAGTGACACGTGGCAGCTACTTGGATTATGACATGTCATCAAGTGACATAAGCAAGTTACGTCACTCCGAGAGTTTTACTTCTAGATTTTTACCACCAGCACTTGCCCAAAGTCTCGAAGTCCTGAATGTCAAAGTCTCGAAGTGGACACAAGATGTTCGATCTGAAGATCACTTTGGGAGCATTCTCGACCGTTGATCTACTACAGTGGAAGGATAGTGTAAGTGGAAGTATTAATCGACAGGAAGTGATCTCCACCACTTATAACTTACTCAATAGGTGATCACTCCATAGGAAAGAAGGGGTTGAGATTTGAAATCTCCAAAGTCCATAGACCCGAAGGAGATCTTGACCATTTTTCTGAAAGGGACACACATCAGTGGATTGATATCTCTGGAAGATTGATGTATGTAGGAAAGAAGGGGTTGATATTTGAAATATCCGAAGTCCAGAGACCCAAAGGAGATCTTGACCATCGATCTGATGTCAGGTGTACTCTCAACCATTGATCAAAATACAGTGGAAGGATAGTGTAAGTAGAATAGCTGAAGACCCAGAGTAAAAGGTGGCCATCCATATCAACGCTTGATTAATTTCTGGCTGTCAGATTAAGCCTTGTAAGAATCAAATCTAATGATCGATCCGTTCCCGTGAAATAAACCTAAACCGTCTGATCTATTTGGGAAATCTAATTCAGAAGGTTTCAAAGGTTTCAAAGCCAAAAGTTTCGAAGGGAGAAGTACCTAAGTCTCGACAATCGTCCATCTCATCGGGATATTGAATCGTGGTTGTTGAATTGATAAGTGCTCAAGCACTTGTCTCACCTAACATCTGAATAATGCCATTGGTCATATCGTAAAGTGATTTAAAGGGAAAAATGTAATGCATCTCTTAAATGGATAAGCCTGTGGTTCTACGCCTATGATCATATGAACATGGTTTGAAGGAAGTGCTGATTTATGTTATCACAGAGACAAAGGAAATTGATCCATGCCTATGATCGATTTATGAAAGTAAAAGGGGATGTCGGGTTTAACGTTGAAGACCCGAAATGATGATCTATGGTGGTCCCAAAATTTGTTGTAAATAAACAAGTTAGTTATAACTTGCTGCACAAGTCGGCTCAATAACTTAAACAAGTTTTGAGCATAAGCAACTATAAATAAAACCATGATTAGTTCACTAGATGGGGTGCTTGGTGAAGAAGTATATGGGCTTGTGGAAAAGATAGGCTCACTAGGAAAGAGTGACCTGCAGAGGAAAATGAAGGAGATGTGGACCTGAGGTTCATGCAAATATCAAAGGGAAGAAGAAGTGAAGAAGGCATGAATATCAGAGGAAAGATAAAGCGAAGATAGAGCGAATTTAAGAGAAAAGATGAAGTGCGGTGATGAGCGTTTATGATATACCTCTGATCATGAGATAGAGTTGATTCAATAATGGATCACTGCTACTAGAGTTGAATTACTGTATAAACTCTAGTTGGATAGAATGTGTTCTATCAGCAAGCTAGGTTTTGTGGCAAGCCGGGTCTTGCTTGAGAGTTGGTGTTCTCTGAGGAGTTGGTGCTGATACATAATAGTTGGTGTTGGGAAAATTTATATTACTATATTCACATATATATACATATCAATTATACAAAATCTTACACAAACATCTGGTATCTCTTGTGTCCATTGTGATTATGATTTGATTGTTCTTAATCTGTACAATTATGTTTTAACTACTAACTTGCAAGAAGAAAAGTTAGAAAAGTCCACACACTAATTCACCCCCCCCCCTCTTAGTGTGGGTGATGTGTTCAACATACATGCCCTTGTTTCCTGAAGGCTCCAAACTTTTGCTATAGGAACATAAATGTAGATGGAAAACCAAGAATATTCAAGGCTTCTTTTCGAAGAAGACTTCTTCTAGAATCAAACTGAACACATGGTGCTTATCATGGCTGCTACTTCCAATGAAGAACATGGGTAGATACTTCATAGTCTTTACATATTATTCTTCAATGGATCATATTGTTGGGGGTTATCTCCCTCCTAATCTCGACTTCATGCGTGAATGAGCAATATGCATGCACTTATTTTGGAATTTTGTGATCATCTCCCTTCATCCGAGAGAGTCTATGCTTTTGTTTGCTGCATCTCTCTTTGATTTCTACAAAGTGTCACAAGCATGTTTTGGTTTCCTTTTGATTTCTGACTTCCTTCGAGTTTGACTCCTTTGAGTCTCTTTAAGTTTATTTCTATTTGTTTTGATTTCTTCCCACCTGACAGTTGTGTCATCCTTATAAACTTCTTCTATGACAGTTTCTGCAAGGATTGTTCATCAGACATATTTCACAAAGGTACTTGTTCGGAACAAGAACAACAAGAGAAAACAAGAAATATCTATCTAGAGGAGATTTTATTTCATATTGTAAACAAGTACAATAATCAATAAGTACAATAATCATCTATATCAATGGTATTCATATGAAGTTAAGTATTTATTTCACCTAGCAATAATAGAGTCTTTCAAAGATTGCTTTCACAATTTGTAATGTAGTAACTATCACCCTTGATATACACAAATTTGAAGCTTAACGATTTAATCAAACCTGGAACCTGAAGCCTCAAATTTTGTGGAGGGTGCGCTTGTTCCTATGAATGCATTGAAACCAACATTACAGCTTGGACAAGGTCTCTAATACTTTTCTTGCAAACACACTCACGTTTTGCTAGATGATATACTTTGGATAGTATATACAAGTGCATACCTTTGAAGTCTTGTAGCATCCTCTACCTTGTTTTCCAGTCTGATACTAGATACCATCTTGATAAGAAGAGATTATAAACTTCAATGATTAGAACAAGATAGAAACTCTAAAATTTCAACTTTGACTACAAAATCAATTTGACAAGAAGTCAACCTTTTACTTTGACTTTGATCGATCAAAATTTGACTTTGAATTTGATAAAAAAAATTCAAACCTAACATTTTTTCTAGCTGAGAGTATGAAGAGGTGTGCTAGGATAGGGTGCACTAGTATTTCAAGGAATTAGGTTAATCGTTTCATCATAAGTGCCCGAACACAAGGGTTAGGGTTTGTTGCAGTTGCATAATCAGAAAAACTAGATGTAGTTGTAACTGATGCCATAACGAGCTTAAAAAATAACTTCCCAATCTATATTTCAGTGGTTAGAATGTCTGAAGATAGTGTGGGCCCATAACCCGTTATAAATAAAGGGATGTGCTCATTTTTCGATAGAAAATATAGCAATATTATCACCCAACCATAGGCACAAAGGCCACCCTCGAGCACCTTAATCTTGATAGACATAATAATTCCGGAAGAATAAAAATGGCCAACTAAGGTAGTGCACCTTTCTCTAAGGCTATCACACCAAGAAATAATAACCAAAGACCAAGCAGAAAGTCCAAACCATAACCAAGAGAAAGTCCAACCAAAAGCCAAAATACGAGTTGCAGCAGCTGTAGCTGCACTCCCTCTCCAAACTTGTGCACCACTAGTCTTATGCAATTGTGAGAGTAAGAGTGACAAATGAGCTCTAGCGCCCTCTATTTGTACTTCTCTATCTCACTTGACTGGGGCGACTTGTCTTTCTGGAGTCTAATAACTCAATATTAAATATTCTCTTGAGCCAACTTGTCTTCTAGGGTTATTATCCAACGTTTTAGGGTTTCTCTTGCTTCCCAGAATATTCTAGTCTTGTCAAAGGTTACACGTGGAGCTTAATACCTCCCGCAACTACCATAATATCAACATATTATTTATTTCAATTTTCATTATTCTCACTAATATAGATACAATCATTACACTTTATTTTTATTTTTGTTGATGGAACTTGAAGAAGAGGAAATCAATCAAGGCAATCAACAAAACATTCAACCAAATAACCCAAGTCATGGAAGTAACTCGAGCACCGACAACAATTTCAGCGAAGATTTATGATCAATATATTTGGATATCAATGCAAGTTGTATTTTTTGAAATAATTGTCTGTGAAAATCAAACATTTTGTTTAATGTAATGGACATAGTTTCCCAATTCAAAAACAAGGGGTTACCAATAAGTGTCCCATTTTGTATGACAAAGAGCCTTTTATTCATATATAATAAAATAAGTTTTATTTTATTATATTGTGTTGTCCAATGTCACTGTGAAATGTTACATCGTTGATTAAATATATGGATAATTAAATATTATAATGAAGATATGTGAAATCTGATGATATAACAAATTAATCCAAACATTATATCCAAATGCACTACCCAAAATTTAATTTATTTGAATACTATTGTATGATATATGTAATTTTTTTTATGAACAATAGAATTAAAAAATAACAATAATTGCATTTTCACATGTTGATGTTTCTAAAAAGAGAAAATGAACACTAGTGTGTTTAAAGCTAAAAATCACCGGTGTGTTATTATTTAGAAGAGCATCAGTGCCTCAATATTGTTTTGACTGACCCGGTGCTTTCGGTGAAATGTAAGCACCGATGATTTAAATTTGAGAATGCACTAGTGCATATACACCATGAATCACACCTCCTAGAAAAACATCTACTAAAACCTTCGGTCGCCCATATTTTTTCAGTTATAATGAATTTCTGTTATAATATCCGCAAAAATATCTGCTACCGAAAATGGATGTTTTAGTGGAGGTTTTTTTGACATTTTTTTTTCCAATTTTGTAACACTAAAAACCTACAAGGTCTTTTCCTTGTAATGCTTCATGGGACTATTAAATATGTATCTCAATCATTTATTCCTTGATTTAAACCAGGAAGTAGAGACTCCCACAATAGTACCAAGGTGGGTGTGCCTCTATCAACTCCCTTTGATCCTATCAAATGAAAAATCTATGGAAGACATTGGATTTTGGAAACAATATTGATGGATACATTGATAGATCAATCCTGAGCAAGGTCTCCACACTTGTGCACATCTCTATGTGGAAGTAGATTTAGACGATGGGTTTCTTGGAGCCATCAAATTGAAGCTAGGAGATTGAATGCATTTTTATGCCATGGACTTGAGAAATGGCCATTCAAATGTAAAACATTCCATGAATATGTAAAATTTTATCATCACTACCATAAAAATACCAAGTGAACTACCTTGATGAGCCTAAAAAATCCTCTCCATCCCAATTCAAGTTGCAAAAGTAGGCTCAAACAAAATAATTCCCTGGTATTCTCCTTACTTATCGCTTCAATCCTCAACTCCCTCTCTAATATGAACCCTCCTAAACCCTCACCCCTAATCCCTTCCTAACCTCCATTCCTATGCTCCTCACCTTGAAAAAACTCCCCCTCCTCTTCCTCCCTTGCTATTCTTTCCCATCGCTTCTTCATTACTGAAAAAATCCCCTCTTCTTCCTCAATATAGGGTATATTATCTCCCCCTTTTTTCCCATTTTCATCCCACCTTCTCTCCAAAATACCCTCCCTCAAGAGCCTTAAATTTTGTTATTCTAACGAAGATAAAAAAATTATGAGGATATCTAGAGGAATTATTTAAAAGAATCAAAGCAAGAATGAAAATAAAGCAAGTAAATCTTGATATAATAATCCAATCAAGGAAAATAATTGGGATCCAAGATACCATAATATATGCTTTTAGGGGAGGTGGAAAACCCCCCATATTAAATAAATGAAAGTTCTCTCTTAGAATTGCAAGGGATTAGGTGACACTCAAAAACAAGAAAGTGGAATTTGATACATAATCATTTCTTGAAAAATAGTGATGCTATAAGAGATGAATCTAAGAAATGACAACATGTAATCAACATCAATGTTTTTTTGGAGAAAGGCCAATAAAATCAGTTTCAATTCCTTAGGATCCCATTGGAGTTTATCCTTCTCAATGCAGTTGCAGGAAGGAATTAGCTCGTCACTCTCTTCCACGAAGTTGCATAGGTGTGAGATTGATTTTTTTTACCATTGATTCCCCTAATAATATTTAGAGGAAAATTATCTACTCATTACCATTAACACAATAGGGGAATAAGATCATGAGGAGGGTAAAAGTTTGGTTGGATATTTGAATCTTGTCCTCTTCCCAACAAACGAAAGAGGATGGCTGTATTTTTGAGACTGATGACAAGAAATGGTGGAGAAGATAATCATAGATGGGGACATGATGGATCATCACTCACTACATGGAAAATTCAGTTAGAAAAGTAGATGAATAGGATCGAGACATATTGTAGAATGGTTGGATTGTTTTCTTCTACAAAGTTCTTTCATTTTTGGAAACCCCAAGTCCAATACGAAATTATCCCCTTAAATATATCATATCACAAATCCATATTCTTAGTCATTGAACCAATGGAAGCTTATGGACCTACCCGATTCAAATTTAATCCCCCATGGTTGCAATCTTTAGGAGATTAGGGTACAATAGAGAACTAATGTTCTACACCTTGTTGGGGGTCTCCTTCATATGTCTAGGAGAAAAATATCAAAGAAATAAAGAAAGAGATCTATCAATGGAAAAAATAATCCTTCACCCCACCCACTAGAGTGAGAGGACCATGTTAAGAATAAGTACATAAGTTGTAGCAATTCAAAATGGAAGACCAAGACTACATTGAGGAACTCAAAAAATAAGAGGTTGACATAGTAAGCAAACTTCATAAGAAACAAGAAGAACAAGAGGAACATTGGAGATTGAAATCCCACAAGAGTTTATCTCAATTTTGGGGATAGAAACACAAACTTATTTCACAAAAAACCCATCACTCATAGAGTAGGGAATAATGTGTCACAAATAGAGGCAACAAATGGAGAAACTAGCCTAATGGGATAGCTCAAGTGGTTGAGTGATTTTAGTTTCATGTAGGAGGTCTCAAGGTTGATTCCTTGGCATTGTTGCATTCATGTCTTGATGTCCTTGTCGAATCAAGAATTCTATTCATAGTTGGAAGTTTTGCATTAGTTACAATTTGTAAATGCAGGGAAGTTCCCAAGAGTTTCCCCATATGGTGTTCCCTGGTGAAAAAAACAACAAATGGAGAAAACCTCTCTCATTTTTAGAAACTTCTCGAGGATACTCATGATCACTTCTCATGTAAAATACCCATCTTTATGAATACAAAATTACTAATTCCCCAATGTAAACAAATATCAAAGAAATAAAGAAAGAGCTCTGGCAATGGAAAAAATCATCCTTCACCTCACCAATTAGAGTGAGAGGACCATGTCAAGAAGAACTACATAAGTTGTAGAAATGAAAAACGGAAGACCAAGACTACATTGAGGAACTCAAAACACAAGAGGTCGGCATAGCAAGCAAACTTCATAAGAAACAAAATGAAGAAGAGGAACATTGGTGATTGAACTCCCACAAGCCTTTAGCTCAATTTTGGGGATAGAAACACAAATTTATTTCACAAACAACCCATCACTCATAGAGTAGGGAATAATGTGTCACAAATAGAGGCAACAAATGGAGAAACTAGCCTGATGGGCTAGTTCAAGTGGTTAAGTTCTTAGAGTTTCATGTAGGAGGTCTCAATGTAGATCCTTGCCATTGTTTCCTACCTATCTTGATGTCCTTTTTGAATCAATCATTCTAGTCATTGTTGGAAAGTTTACATTAGGTACAATTTGCAAATGCAAGGAAGTGCCCAAGAGTTTCCCCATATGGTGTTCCTTGGTCAAAGAAACAACAAATGGGGAAACCCTCTCTCATTTTGAGAAACTTCTCGAGGATAATCATGATCACTTCTCATGTAAAATACCCATCCTTATGAACAAAAAATTACTAATTCCCCAATGTAAACAAATATCAAATAAATAAAGAAAGATCTCTGGCAATGGAAAAAATCATCTTTCACCTCACCAATTAGAGTGAGAGGACCATGTCAAGAATAACTACATAAGTTGTAGCAATGAAAAATGGAAGACCAAGACTACATTGAGGAAATCAAAACACAAGAGGTCGACATAGTAAGAAAACTTCATAAGAAACAAGAAGAAGAAGAGGAACATTGGCGATTGAACTCCCACAAGCCTTTAACTCAATTTTGGGGATAGAAACACAAATTTATTTCACAAACAACCCATCACTCATAGAGTAGGGAATAATGTGTCACAAATAGAGGCAACAAATGGAGAAGCTAGCCCGATGGGCTAGTTCAAGTGGTTAAGTGCTTTGAGTTTTGTGTAGGAGGTCTCAAGGTTGATTCCTTGCCATTGTTTCCTGCCTATCTTGATGTCCTTGTCGAATCAAGCATTCTAGTCATTGTTGACAAGTTTGCATTAGGTACAATTCGCAAATGCAGGGAAGTGCCCAAGAGTTTCCCCATATGGTGTTCCCTGGTGAAAGAAACAACAAATGGGGAAACCCTCTCTCATTTTGAGAAACTTATTGAGGATACTCATGATCACTTCTCATGTAAAATACCCAGCCTTCTGAATACAAAATTACTAATTCCCCAATGCAAAAAAATTAAAATTTACCATAGGGCATCAAGCCCATCAAGTTTCACATGCATCTGCAATGTATTGTAAAATCTATGAATTCATACATACAAAACAAACATAACAAATTAAAATTATCATTTACATAATGGAAAAAACATAGATAAATACAAAAGAGAAATTATATTTATTTAAATATGAACCAACTAAATGTGTATGAGGGGAATTTATCCCATACATAAGCTTGTTATTCCAAATCTCAATAGCAAGCCACCCTCGAGCTGAGGCTATGAGTCCACAAGGAGGTCTGGACCTCTTGGTTGTCCACTCACCACATTTAGTATCCCAAAACCTAGGTTCTTCTCCAATAGAAGTTCCAATCCAAGAGAATGTGATTCCCCTTCTCTGCCATGCAGTCCTCGGGCCTTCCCACTTTCCTCCATGGATCCAATGTGTTATAACCCTATAATTCATAGGATCATCTGGTGACTGGAAAATTTTCACTCTGGATGTATTTTGGCTTGCAAATAATATTTCATTTCTACAAATCATTTTCAAGGAAAGGAAAAGAAAATAAAATTCATGATTTTTGATGCAGAGTGGTGTTTCCTAACCCCATGGAGACAAAAGCAAGGGAAGTAGCGCACAAAACCCACAAAAAGCACTAAACCTAAGTTTTTGCTGCATTCGTGCTTGGAGAATAAAGAATGTTCTTAGATCAATGGTCGATATAGCAGCGTGTAGATCAACGACTGACAATGGATTTCAA
>ML811179.1:23087-45373 GCA_009831015.1 Picea engelmannii | reverse complement strand
ATCATCCTCCATTATCCCGACACCCATCCATGCATAAACCAAACTTAGGATAAACAAAAAGAAAAATCAATTGGTTAATAATGTTAGAAATAAGTTTAGTATAGTCAGAATAGGTTAGACTAATTAATAATTAATTAATTAATTAATTGATTGATTAACAATTAAGTTAGTTAGTACTTAGGTTAGTTAATTAGAATACTAATTAAACATTAAAATTAAAAACATATATAAAACATTAAATTAAAACACAAATAAAAACTAAATTAAACCACATATAAAAAATAAAACAATATTAAAATATATAAAACAAAGTATAAAAATATATATCAAAACAAAAAAAACGTAAACATTAAATATTAACAAACATAAAAAACATAAAACAAAAGCGTAAAACATTAATAAAACAAATAAAAAATAAAATAAAAGGAAAAGAGGAAAAACATATAAAAACAATACAATAAAAAATTAAAAATCAAAACGCATATAATAAATAAATCAAAAAAGTTAAAAGGTAATAAAAAAAAAGTAAAAAAAAAATTAAAACATTTATCCTAAGTTCTACCCACTCACAACTTTACCTTCACACATCCCCAAAATCTAATCAATGGATATAAAAAATTTCGGACCCCCCCGTGCTTTTTGAACTTTAACGGGGGGAGGGTCCGAAAAGTGGTATTTGGGAGGGACACTTGTCACATACAGATGATTTTGGACCCCTCCCCCTCCAAATACCACTTACCACCTCAGGGGGGGTTTGAAATACCACCTTTCCCCCAAAAACCGCCCTCCCCCAAAAACTCAAAACCACCATTTTTTCCATTTTTACTAGTTGTTTTCCGAGAAGGATTCCAAGCAAAATAAAACGAATTTTGGAAAACCAAGAGAGGTTTTTCTCCGTAACGGGATGAATAACAAAACCCTCTCTCATTGTTTTCACAGGTGCCACCATCTGGGACAATCGAAGCTATCTTTCAACCTCATTTTTTGGATTTTTGGTTTTCCTGTTACAGTCCCGATTTTGAAGGAGCTGTTACGATGACCTAGAGGTGAATTTGGCGAACCCAAAGGATTTTTTTGTCCATCACATGCCCATATACGATAAAATACTTCCGTTTTTTCCCAGGTATCAACATTGAAGAGAAACAAATGTCTGTGCGGACCCCTTTTTTGCAGAAATTTGGCCCGTCTTTCATGGCAAACAATTCAGGATTTTTGGGGATTTGTTGCTATTTTTGGTCGAGGCGATTGAATCCTACTTAAAAAACTTGTTGGGGGATATATCCTATTTATTTATGTGAGTTTAATGTAAAATGATTGATGATTGAGCTCGGGATTCATGCCCCACAGGGGATACATTGTAATTTTCTTGATGACTTTCCAGAAATAAAAATTGTAGCTGCAAGATTCTTGTGTTAGATTCCCTGGTGATGTTTTTTTCTGAGTAATTGTTTACTTTCTCTGTTAATACATTTGATGTTTTCCTTGATCCAATCATTGAAAGAAATATTACGAACAAAACTTGTTTTTTTCACTCTGTTTCTGGTCTTTTAATGGTCTCCATGTTTTCGTCTGAAGTTGAGCATAGGAATTCTTATTTGCTCCTCTGCTTGGTGGATTTTCCCTTCTTTTCCTCTCCTACACTTTCATTTAATTCAATTTGATCCAGCAATATTTCTATTCTGCCCTGTGGTGACAATATTTACATCCGAGATAGATCCATTTTCAGAAAGGTAGACCCCATGGCCCAATGAAAATTCTAGTTTCCAATCTCCCAAACACCTCAAATCTAAAAATCCAAACTTTGAACTCATTAGCTATCCTAATATCTATTCAAACAAGTCTATATCAAATAGAGAGATCCCTCTCTGAGTCTTGGAGGGATAGATCCAATACTCGAAGTGGTTTTGATGTTGCCTATGTGACTTCCTTGACAGCCTTGGGAAAATTACAGGGTGCTAACATAATGGCGACCATACTGGGGACATTTCTCTAGTAGTACACTTCAAAGTTCTAGATCTGATCACTGATGGTGGACATTGACCAGACACAAGAAGGATGAGATCATTCACCTGGTGACTCCAATCAGCTCCAGATAGTGCCAAATCAAAGACTCCACTAGAGGAAGAACCTAAGGCATGGCCAAGCAGCCTAGAGAGACCAGGTACTCAAGATCAAATTGCATTCAAGAAATATTTGGTTTTATTTGCAATTATGTTTTGTCTTATTCTAAGCCTGATCAAAAGTATATTGTTGAAGATTACATTGATCATATGCAAATTAATGAGCCTCAAGAGATCAGATCCCCAATTTTAGATTATGTACATACTCATACACCTATGCACATCCCAGATGCACCTATAGAAGTCCTAGTGAGACATAAGCCTCCTACTTTATCTCCTACTCTTGCTAAAGCTCCGGATGGTTGTAAGCCTCTTGCTTCACCTTTTGTACCTGCCAAACTCCCAGACAGATACAAGCCCCTATATTTTCTTGCTATCCTCCATGACCTCCCTGCCAATTACACCAATAATCTACCCAGGTTTGATGGAGAGAATGCTAATATTACTGCTGAAAAACACATCTAGAGGTTTGAATATTTCCTTGAACTTTATGAGGTAGAAGATGATGATGTCTGCATCAGAATTTTTGCCCTATCATTGCAAGGTAAAGTCAAGAAATTGTTTAAGAATCTTCCAGATGAAAGCATTAGCAGTTTCCATAAGTTTGTAAAATTTTTCCTAGATCGATGGGTGATCATGAGAAATGTCTTTTTCATCCTAGAAGAATATGACCATTTGAAAAGACAACCAAGCGAGACGGTACCTCATTTTTCAGCAAGATTCAATTAGGTATATCATGCAATGCCTGTTGATATAAGGCCACCCCCAGGATCAACTCACTTGCATTACCCCAATGCCTTCGATCTTGAGATGGAATTCCAATTAAGAGAAAGGAACATTGCAACCCTTGAAGAAATGCAAAAGATTGCAGTTGATGTGGAAGCTAACTTGCTGAGAAGAAAGGCAAAGATAAGGGTAGAAGATAAAGATAGAACAAAAAATGAACTGATGACATCTTCAGAAATGAAAATAGATGTCTCGACAAATACTATAAAAGAGATGATGTAGAAGATTAGCAGGAAAGATGAGCTTATTGTCCAAAGACATCATGTTCCATTGATTTCAGAGAAAGAAAAAGTCACAGTTCCCAAACATTTTGCACCTCACCCTTGGTACCATGGTTTGGATAATGATTATTTCATGTATTCAATTCATAACATAGTCAACAATCAAGTTCCAACTCAGCTTGTTGAAGAGCCATCAGTTGATATGATGTGCATGTTTGATGACTTTTCTTATTGGCATAATCTACCCAAGTGTGATCAGTATGATGATGATCATGAGGCTGAAATAGATGTTGACTGTTCAAAGAAACCAATAGCATGTCATTGGCAGGAAGAAGATCAGTTACAACTCAGATATGACAATCAACCTTTGCCCAACAATCATGACAACGATGAGGAAAATGTAGAAAATTTCAGAGTAAGGGAAAAATCTTTGCCCTTATGTTTCTCATCTTTTCAATTTTTGAAAAGAAACTCTAGGCAAGTTGTAAATAGTGAAGACAAATTTTTTTCCGGATGAGTTAGTAAAGGACGTCATTGATGACATGGGACCTGTTTTAGACCCAAAATCACAGTCACTAATTTCCCTTGATTTTCAAAGTCCAGATGGAAGTCCAAAGCTCGAAACAAGATTTGAAACAGTGGAATGTAATTTTGTCCCATTAGATTATAATTCATTTCAAATTTTGAAGGAGATTCTTGAACAAGTGTTGAAGGATAAATACATAAAAAGTCAGGAAATTTCATTTGAATCAATGCAACAATCTTGTCAGTCTTTTCAGGATCCAATAGCTGATCGGTTGGATGACCTATGTGGTCAAAATCATTCTTCATTCGCCAGTCACGAGCTGAAAAGATGTTATGATATTGACATGATCAGACAGACAACTACAGGGGCATGTTCAATAGAAGTATCATTTTAGAAGCCACCAAAACATTTGCAGATATGTATGGAAGTGCATGAAGATGCAAATAGCACAACTATAGCATCAAATCATGAAATTGAGTTGGTTAAATTTGAATATCCAGTAATATCTCAAGTTTGTCTTGATCCCGTGGCTATTTATATGGAGAAATTGTTCATCACAAAGCCACAATGCATTTCCAGTTTTTTTGTTATGTGTCGTGATTATCAAGCCCCTTGTGATGAAGATCATGATGGAAAGAAGTTCATGATGCCTATGCAAGTTCTATTTCTGATATTGATTGAAAACATTGAAAGAGTAGAGCTAGTAGAGAAGCTACTTGATTGACTTCATTGACATTTTTGTATTATTTGATTTAGCATGATTTTTAGCAGTATAGGGTAGGTAGGAGAATGTGAATAAGCTCAACATTCCGAGCATCTCTTTTTCAGCAGTGTTCATTTTGGTTTGGTTTTATTTGAAAGATCAAAATAGGTACCGGTTGTAGAATAATTTTGGGATCAGCCCAATGAATAAAGCATCGGTCTGCATATTCAGAGTTTAGTGGTTCTTGACACCTCCTAAAAGAGTTGCCATCCCCAGGTGGAGCCACTGTTATAACCCTATAATTCATAGGATCATCTGATGACTGGAAAATTTTCACTCTGGATGTATTTTGGCTTGCAAATAATATTTCATTTCTGCAAATCATTTTCAAGGAAAGGAAAAGAAAAGAAAAGAAAATTCATGATTTTTGACGCTAAGTGGTGTTTCCTAACCCCATGGAGACAAAAGCAAGGGAAGTAGTGCACAAAACCCACAAAAAGCACTAAACCTAAGCTTTTGCTGCATTCATGCCTGGAGAATAAAGAACGTGCTTAGATTGACGATCGATCTAGCGACGCATAGATCAACGGCTGACAATGGATTCCAGACCCCCTCGACCGTTCTTATTTTAACGGTGGTGGTGGGGGGGGAGGGGGGGGTCTAGAATGGTGATTAACAAGTGCGCATAGATCTACGGTCACCCTGACAGTGCGTAGATGGATGGTCTACAAGCGATTCCAGACCGCCTTGGTCATTCTGCCTTTAACGGTGGGGGGGGGGTCCAAAATGAGGCAGTTTTTCCTGGCGGGCCCTGTCCCAACGTGTCATCAATCCATTGCATTAGACCTCCTCTGATCTAGACCACTTACTGCTTACCACCATACCACCCTTGCCTCATGACATCATCCTCCATTATCCCGACACCCATCCATGCATAAACCAAACTTAGGATAAACAAAAAGAAAAATCAATTGGTTAATAATGTTAGAAATAAGTTTAGTATAGTCAGAATAGGTTAGACTAATTAATAATTAATTAATTAATAATTAAGTTATTTAGTACTTAGGTTAGTTAATTATAATACTAATTAAACATTAAAATTAAAAACATATATAAAACATTAAATTAAAACACAAATAAAAACTAAATTAAACCACATATAAAAAATAAAACAATATTAAAATATATAAAACAAAGTATAAAAATATATATCAAAACAAAAAAAAACGTAAACATTAAATATTAACAAACATAAAAAACATAAAACAAAAGCATAAAACATTAATAAAACAAATAAAAAATAAAATAAAAGTCAAAACATATGAAAACGATACAATAAAAAATTAAAAGTCAAAACACATATAATAAATAAATAAATAAAGTTAAAAGGTAATAAAACAAAAAGTAAAAACAAAATTAAAACATTTATCCTAAGTTCTACCCACCCGCAACTTTACCTTCACACATCCCCAAAATCTAATCAACGGATATAAAAAAATTCGGACCCCCCGTGCTTTTTGAACTTTAACGGAGGGGGGGGATCCGAAAAATGGTATTTGGGAGGGACACTTGCCACCTCCAGGTGATTTTGGACCCCTCACCCCCCCAATACCACTTACCACCTCAGGGGGGGTCCGAAATACCAACTTTCCCCCAAAAACTCAAAACTGCCATTTTTGCCATTTTGACCAGTTGTTTTCCGGGAAAGATTCCAAGCAAAAGAAAAAGAATTTTGGAAAACCGAGAGAGGTTTTTCTTCATAAAGGGATGAAGAACAAAAATATCTCTCATTGTTTTCACAGGTTCCCCTATCTAGGAGAATCGAAGATATCTTTCAACCTCATTTTTCGGATTTCTGGTTTTCCTATTACAATCCTGATTTTGCGGGAGATGTTATGGCGAGATGGAGGTGAATTTGGTGAAACCAAAGGAGGTTTTTGTCCATCACATGCCCATATATGATAAAATCCTTCATTTTTTTCCCAGGTGTGAGCATTGAAGAGAAATATATGTCTATGAGGACCCCTTTTTTGCAGAAATTCGGCCCATATTTCATGGCAAACAGTTCAGGATTTTTGGGGATTTGTGGCTATTTTTGGCTGAGACGGTTGAATCCGACTTCGAAAAATTGTTGGGGGATCTCTCCTATTTATTGATATGAGTTTAATATAAAAGGATTGATGATTGAGCTGCAGTATACATTGTAATTTTCTTGATGACTTTCCAAAAATAAAAATTGTAGTTGCAGGATTCTTGTGTTAGACTCCCTTGTGATGTTTTTCTCTGAGTAACTGTTTACTTGCTTTGTTAATTCTTTTTTTTTTCTTGACCCAATCATTGAAATAAATATTATGAACATAACTTGTTTTTTGCACTCTGTTTCTGGTCTTGTAATGGTCTGCATGTTTTCGTTTGAAGTTGAGCATAGGAATTCTTATCTGCTCCTCTTCTTGGTGGATTTTCCCTTCTTTTCCTCTCCTCCACTTTCATTTAATTCAATTTGATCCAACAGTATTTCTATCCTTCCCTGTGATGACAATATTTGCATCCGAGATAGATCCATTTTCAGAAAGGTAGACCCCATGGCCCAATGAAAATTTGAGTTTCCAATCTCCCAAACACCTCAAATATAAAAATCCAAACTCTGAACTCATTAGCTAGCCTAATATCTATTGAAACAAGTCTATATCAAATAGAGAGATCCCTCTCTAAGTCTTGGAGGGCTAGATCCAATACTCTAGGTGGTTTTAATGTTGCCTCTGTGAATGCCTCCACAACCTTGGGCAAATTACAGGGTGCTAACACAGTGCACTTGGTTGATTAGGAATATCATAGTTGGGGACTATAAAAACTCTCATATGCTCCAAGATTTCTCACAACATTATTCTCAAGGATCTTAAGCCATTTCCTCAATAGGAATATGCATTAAAGGAACACAACCCATTTTTACAGGCACACAACCCATAGTTTCAACATAAACATAGCCCAATAATGGCCATCCTCAAGCACAACGTGGATAGTGCTCTTTCTAACACCCAAATCCTCACTTTCTCTCCAAAATCAGCTAGTAAAAACTCTTTTCTTTTCCATTCGAATTTCCTTTTCTCCCATGCATGTTGACTCTCACTCTTCCCAAGGTTGATTATACTCATGCCCATGCTTTCAATAACTAGATGAGGTGACTTCCTCACCTAATCTCTTACATGAATTAATTATTGAGTGTATAAGAAGTCAAAGAAGGGTTAGATGGTAATGACACATCAACTTAGGAAAATAACATGGGTTTTCCCTTGGATCTCCCTTTAATCCCCTATCTTGTGGAATCATAGACCTCCATTGTTATCATCCTTCTCGTATTGCAACTAGCAATTTAATTTTAATAATTATTCATTATATGATTTTCATAGCATGGCCCTTAGCCATATTGATCAATACATGCTCTCATCCTAAGACATACAGACTCACCATCCTAAATCACATTTTCACAATTACATTATAATTTACGGGGATTAAGACTGGGGATGTTACATCCCCTCCCCCTTATTTTTGTATTGTCCTCAATTCACATCATCAAATAGGTGTAGATGCATATTACAATTCTAGTCTCATTGGCCCTTAATTGGCATATAGGTTCTTTGTCCTAATATAACATAGGCATTCTAGCTCAAACATATATACACAAGCACCTTAGACAATATATATATACATACACATATACACTCTGGCCCAAAACCATACATAATGATTTCACATTTCCTCATTCTGGCAGTAGTTCCAACCAACAATCTCTATTTCCCCTTAGTCTACCCCCTTATCTACTTTACACTCCCTCATGTTGTACCACTTCCCTCTCAGGCTTCAGCATAGACCAACTAGGAAATATAAAAGATACAGCTCTAGGAATTCTCGTTGCAACATCTTTCACAATTTGTCGATTCCCACAACAATTCCAACCAACGTGCTCTCATTCCCATAAACCTACACAACCCAAGGAAGTGTACCCATTTATATGTACCATAGTCCCTCGGGATGTACCACTTCCCTCTAAGGCTCGAGCACAAGGTCATACAATAAGTCTTTGAGTTGTGGCTCCAGGATATCCATATGTGATAATGGAATCTACAAACCATGAAATAGTTGCATATATTCCTCCCACATTTCATCTCCAACTCCACCTCTTTTTTTTTTTTTTATCTTGAGATGCAACAAGTCCACTGGATGTTACTCGTTCCATGCCTTTGCCATTGAACTTAGTTTCCTTATGATTCTCTTCTTTCCAAGTGTTTGATTCATGTCTTCATTCTTCAATTGTTCATATGAAGCCATCATGCAAACATACATGTTATATCCCTTATCATATAAAAATGATCTTATTCACGTGATTTCTCAACTTCAAATATAGACATGTATTCAAATTAAGTTTGTAATCATAATCCAATACTTATTTGTTTGGATATCACGTGTTTCACAAATATGCCACGAGAAAGAATTCAACTCATTGACCTTTTCCTGACACACCCTCATGATTCCATCCACCATGCCATATAAATTATTAAATTTCCTCTTCCTTGTTATACTCACCCTCTAGGATCAAGCATCCCCTTCACTGCTACATAGTCCCTTTGGTCATCTATATTGCCAAGGATTTCACATGTAAGGAGATCTCTAACTCATCACCAAACATCCACTAGTAGTTTGTACCCTATGGAAGTCATAAGGTTCTAGTGTTCTAATAATAGCCTTCTTCTTGGTATTTCCAAATTCAATATATAGTCATCATGAGACATCATCATAGCAATTTCGCTTATTAATTCAAATATGTTTCATCGGGAAATTCAAATTTCCCAATATGATATTCCTTCTCATAATATTTGGCACTCACAATAGCATGATCTTCCTTATGGGCTTACACCATTTCCATATCCGAGACAACTATTCTTGCAATATTCTCAACTTTCTTTTTTTATCCAAATAGATTGTTAGTAATCATGTGAATTATCCTTTTATTGCAGCATTTACAAAAACTCATGAAATGATCTCAGAAATGTATTTTACCAACAATTCAATCACTTTCCAATATTATTCATATTAAATGGAATGAAAATATCATCCATTGCCCATGCATTATCTAGCACACCAAGATTTTCATAATGCAATTAACCTTACCAATAAATAAACCAGTGTGCCAATACCCATGGCCAAATCTACACAATGCATCCTTGCATTGACTTTGGAATACCACATATCTATGTCATGTATTTCACCATGGTGAATTGGAAGGTCTAGCCAATGCCTCGACACATCATCCAAACTCTTCCCATTTACTTGTTCGATCATTTGGATACCTTCCTCTTTGACCCATACACAACACTAGGAATAAAATCCTTTAGTGTTCTTTAGTGTCGACAAAGAGGTTGCAGTCCAAGCATTAGTTATATAGGATAATACCACTAAGCACTTGCATGGCGTTATAGCCCTTCTATATCCAATCACAACATGGACTCACAAAAGGATATCTCTATTGGCATTCATTGTTATAGCAATAATATGTCCCCTTACTTGACCTAGTTATGATCTCATAACTAACATAACATAATATGCAATTAAATATCATATAATTGCATTCACGCATTAACCAACATTTGTATACTTGAGGCATTTTGTCTTTACACATCAACTCAAATACTTAATTTTAAATGAGGGAATTCTTACCTTAATTCCCTTTAACATTTATGCATTATAAGAAACCAACTTGCATACATGCATGGTTGTTATCAAATTTCTTGATGCTACCTAATCAGTTGCTATTTGTAGATGCTCACATGCTTCCTTGATCAACCTCTTGATTAACATTCTTACCATCCTCATTTGTATACATACGAATGACGGTCATATGTGGTAGCAACATCATCAACATCTTCCACCATGCTATAATAAATTTTCTTGGATACACAATCCATCATTAGTTATATCCAATTATCATAACTTCATTATTTCACATATATATCATCAAAATATTCTTAGTCTATAATCACACCATATTCATGCCCATTTATTTCCACATGCACTATGTATATCAATATGAATCAATAATTCAATATCATCATGCATATTAATGCAAATGCAATTCTATATTCACTATATGCATCACACATCACTTCTAGTATGCACTCTAGTGCATATCTATTTCATCTTCTTGTGCTCCATGTAGTTGTTATTGAATCCTTCTAGATTCTTGTATCCCTGTGAACTATCAATCTACTCATCTATGAAATATTTTTCCTTGCTTTGAACCTTTTCTATCCAAGTCTCACTTGGACATTCTACATTTCTAGCCAATATGTCCTATTGGAAGTTGCTTCCACCTAGGAAATCATGCCCCAAAATTACCTTGTAAAAACCTTCCAACACCTTGGGATGATGTACTTTATATCATTTCATCATCTTGATACTGCAATATCCTTCAACTAGCTTCACCATTCACATTATGGCATTCCTTTCCATTATCTCTAGTTTTCCATTAGCCTTTAAAATTTTTGAACACTTTTCTTCACTTCATCAAGCAATTCCCTATGAATCCTTGCTTGGCCACCCAATACCACTCTACTTCCAATGGAATGCTACATTTATCCATTGGCCCTTTTAAGTGAATAACCTTTATTACACTACCCCTTGAATTATTTGTACATGTACCATGCTTGAACCACTATGCACTATGATAACAAAAGTGGCTTTCTTACTCTAAATACTTTTAGACAAAAGTGGCTAATTCCTAGATATGAATTATTTTTCATGCATTCTTATGCCTTCCCTCAAATATGACACATCCATCCCATGAGTCACTCATCATCCTCAATTTCCTTTCTTTTCTTTTGCAACAAGATCTCCATCCATCATTTCATTTCTACCTTCATGGTGATGAATTCTTACCTTTCCTTTATGTGCCCATTAATGACATTCTTCACCTATTGGATTCATGTTTCATGTGAGGATACATGTCTCTATGTCTTTGTTGTTAGTCTCTTACTCATATACAATCATGAAGTCCTAGTATACCGCATTTGTATATTTCACATTCTAGGATATAGTTGTTATCCTAAGTGTGTTTCTAGATTAATATTTGGCCTCCTCCTACATTATCTCCTGATGATTTGTTGATGTGAGATAAATTGAGGTGGTTTCATTATTGTATTATATATTTTAATCATTAAAATGAACACAATATGAGAGTTGAGAATATGGCTTGAGGCCTTTTCCGCCAAACTTCTTGTCATGATCTTTCTTGTGTTCTATTTCTTCAATTGGTATCGGAGCTTAATTGGTATTAAGGGCCTGATGTCTCCATGGGATGTTTGATAGCTTCATAAAAGGTTAGAAGGAAGTTAGATGATAAGGAATTCAAGCTTAAGCAAGCAATGGAAAAAAGAAAAGCTATTTGCAGTCGATTTCATCAATATTTACCTCAAGCAAATTGCTAGGTATGATTTCAATTTGCATCTTCCTTTAAAATATTTGTAAATAATTTTCAATCAATATACATGTTCAATTAAAGATACATGTTCAATAAAAATTTGGAGATATGCATTTTCCTCATTTATTATGAGAGTTTGCAAACATTTATTTGAAGTAACCATGAAATTTTCTTCAAAGTGGGTTCATTTCAAATAGTATCAAAAGAAGTCTTTATACTAGCATGTGGCCAAATATTATTGACCGTGGCAACTAAAAACTTTCACGGCATGGCCCTGGCCCAGTTTTTCTAGTAATTGGGGATTTTAGATCAGCTAAGATCTAAAATTTGGTGATATGTTCCAAGATATATCTATCTATGAAGTTCTCCTGTCACTAAAAGCATTCTTCCAGATTCACCTACCAAAAATCCTCTTCTTCACATTCTAATACAATATATAAACCAGTTGCACAAAGTAATCTCATGTTGGTTTTCCATTTCTTTGTATTGAACTTGAGCATTCCACGTTTGTTTCAATTTTTTCCATAACAGCTCCACCGGACAACAATTTTTATTGATTATTAGAGTGCACTATAAACCCTCCTCAAATATGTCCCATAACACTTAATCATTAAGGAATCCTTCAAACTAGCATGTTTGAAGGAACACGATTTGATTAAATATTTACTTCAGTGAAAAGGAGCGATAATGAAACCTATGCTTTCTCCTAGCCATAATGCATAAATTCCAATACCATTTTTGCTTGACCTGATTCATTTTGATCAACATTTTTTCAAGTGAATTTGTGAAGCATATGCATCTCATCCTTTTTGAAACTATTGGTTACTAACAAAAAAAGGAAACCCCACAATGTATAATAAATTTACATAAACTTAAGAAATACATCCAACATCTTACAGGTTTTAGAATCCTCTCAAGAGGGGGAGGAATTATAGCCACATCGAAATCAGATAAATAGTGTTGCATTTGAAGAATGGAGATCCAATTATAATGCTTCCACTAAATGCATGGAAGAAGAAATACATAGTCCCCTTCCTTCACCATTGTCTGCAATGGTTCCCAAATGATTGTAAATTAAGAGAAAGCATGGCACAATATCAAGTTTGATCTAGGGTTTGAAATAAAATGACACAACATTATAGGTCATATTGATCTAGGTGGATATCAATGGCCACTCACCTATTCCAATTGGCTCAAAACAATCTTCTAGCAATTTACTATTATTAGCAGTTTTTCAGTTCCTAAACTTTCAGGGCCATTTTTAGGGCCTAGATGAAGTTTTTTCGCGATCGGGCACCTCAAAAATATCTGAAGGCTCTAATTCAGCCCCCAAAATTAATCTCCTCGTTGATACCTTCCAATGAGCTATAGTGCACCCCAAACAAAGATTGTATGCCAAATTTACATCCCTGAGAAGTTGATACACCAAACTACCCAAAACAGGGTACACAAAATTGTTGGATTTTCATCTTCTAGGGTTAGGGTTTAAGATTTTCTTTATGTTAAAAAGGCCTTTGGAGCCTCATTATAACAATCATGTTCTTGTGAATGAGAATAGGTGTCACATCTCTTTTCAGAGATAAGTTGCCACCATTCTAGCGAGTCTTTCACTCTGTATTTCTATAGTTTTGTACATTTGGATCAATAATAGAAATTGTGTATTGTGGTATCTCTGTGTTTATGGTTATATCTATGATAAATCTCTATTATATTATTGGATATCAGATATATCTCTGTACATTTATTTATTATATCTCCTCTCTCATTTCATGCTGAAAATAATATGGATCAGTGGTATCAGAGCAGGATTCTCTTGATCATTTTTCGGTGCATGTCCTCAACGAGGTCCGAGTATATCAAGTTGGGTCTCGAGCTTGTCTCTCTTGAGGAAAATCTCTCTCACACTCCCAAGAAATCCTCCATGGAGGAAGAAATAAAAGTGACAAAGAAAAATATTCTATTAAAATGTTGCTTGAGAAAGCTCTCATGCGACAAAGGGACGAAATGATGGAGAATTTTTCCCACATCCTTCAAAACCTACTGATAACAAAAAGTGCATCTTCATCAAGCGACCGCTTTTGAATCACCTCCCCTTTCAAGGTACAAGTTAATTTTGATATTCCTGTATTTGAAGGTTAGATAGATGTGGATTCCCTAGAGAAATGGTTAAATCTGCTAGAAGGTTATTTCTTCAAAATTTTTCTAACAAGGAAAATATCACCTTCGCACTCCTTAAGGCTCTTCCCCATGTCAAACATTGGTGGGAAACTTGCTGGGATAAAATTTCCACAGAGGAGTCTAGAATATATGGGGCCGATCCCACTTGGGATTTTTGTGTGGATGTGGTCAAGGAACAATATTTACCTGTTGGTAACTATGAAGGCCAATACATGAGATGGACCAAGCTACGTAAAGAGAGGGGCTGCAGTTCACCAATGCCTTCCATATCTTGTGCACAAATATGGGTATCAAATATTCTGAGCGACATTTGGTTCTAAAATACCATGGGGATATACACAGGTACATCAAAACTGAAATGGGATTTTTGGTCATCTTATCATTGGGAGATGCCTATAGATATGCTATCAAAATAGAAAAGGAATTTAGGCACCATAAAAAATGGGAGTTCGGGTTTGCAAATCTAAAACAACCAAAGCATGATAAAGACAACCCTAACAAACAACCTACCGAAAACCAGTCCAAGCCACATGAAAAGAAGGGTAATGGAAAGATGAAGAATGGCATTGGAAAGTGGTGCAATTTACACAAAATCCCCCCACACAACACTAATGAATGTCTCTCAAAATAGTCATTGGTGGCCAAGATCAAAGAGAAAGAGCCGAACCCAGATTTAGAATCTAATTCAGAAAATAATGGGAGAAGACAGATCATCGACACATACCCCATTGTTATTGTCGTGACTACAACAATTCAACCAGAAGAACCAACAGATCCTGAAGAGGGGGGGTGCCTCTTCCATTCATAGATGTGGGTGAATGGGACCCTGTTGCATTTCATTGTTGATATCATAATCTAGAAGAACCTCATCTCAGCAAAGGTCGGAAAATAGTGGGGATTGTCGACGACACCACACCTGCAACCATACAACATCGGGTGGATTTTCCAGGTACAAGATCTTTGTGTCAACCAACAATGTCAAATTTCATATGGAATCCATCCCTTCAAGGATGAGGTATTATGTGATGTTTCCCCACTGGATGTCTGTGATGTTCTTTTGGGTCAACCATATATATGGAAGCGTCATGTTATTTATGAGTCTTGACCCCGTAGTGTCATTTTTACTCTAGGGGGTCATTTCTACAAGATACCAGAGGTAGTTCCAACTATTGTCCCACATAAACAGTGCCGCAAGTATCTCATACTACAAAATTTATCTTCTTCACAATCTATTCAAAAGGTGAACAAAAGTACACTGCAACCACTACACCCTCAGTCCAAGCACCTTCTATCCAGTAGAAAAAAGTCAAAAAGATTGAAGAAAAGCGCAAATATTCCTTCTACACATAATCATCTCATGTAGCCAGACTGGTTAAAAATGTCCAACCCTTCCAACATCAAGTTATCAACAACCTTCCACAAGCCAAGCATCGCAACTTCTCCAGTAAGGCAAGCAACTCACCAAGGTTCAGATTCAACAAACGCTTCCCCCTCTCGCCTGGAAACTCAACACAATGGATACCATTGCTTCCTAAGGAGGGAGGATTGATCTAGGTGGATATCAGTGGCCACCTACCTATTCCAACTAGCTCAAAACAGTCTTATGGAAATTTACTATTTTTAGTAGTTTTTCGGTTCCTAAACTTTTGGGGCCATTTTGAGGGCCTAAATGATCTTTTTAATGCTTTGGCACCTCAATGATATTCAAAGGCTTTTATTGAGCCCCCAAAATGAATCACCTAATCGATACCTTTCCAATCAGCTATCATGTTCCCCAAACATAGATCGTATGCCAAAGTTACGCCCTCGGGAAGTTGATACACCAAACTACCCAAAATATAGTCCACAAAATTGTTGGCTTTTCATCTTCGAGGTTAGGGTTTTGGATTTTATTTATGTTAAAAAGGACTTTGGATCCCCAGTGTAACAATCATGTTCTTGCGAATGAGCGTATTCATCACATCTCTTTTCAGAGATAAGCTGCCACCATTCTAGCGAGTCTTTCACTCTATATTTCTACAGTTTTTTACATTTCACTCATTAATAGAAATTGTGTATTACCGTATCTCTGTGTTTAAGGTTATATATCTGATAAATCTTTGTTATATTATTGTATATCTGGTATATCTCTGTCCATTTCTTTATTATATTTTTTCTCTCATTTCGTGCCGAAGTAATCCTGATCACATATGATTGAGTTTTGTAATCTCATTGAATTCCTACCATGAATAGATCCAATATATACCAACAAATTGTTCCACTATTTCCTCAAACAATTGCACATATTCATAGATATACGTCCAAGTATCAACAAATAAAATCCTTGTAGCTGGATTCACGGGTTCTCATTTTGTGCAGAGCTCTTCTGGTTGACCGTAAAGTGAGTGGACCAACTCTCACTCTATCATGTTCCCAAGCGACCAACATGCGTCTATCCATGTCTCCAAAAATACCCATGCAATGTGTTAACATGAAGTCTTATCAAAGAAGAGGATCCTCTTCGCCGTGCACAATTGGAAATAGAAAATGGTTAGAGAAGACAAATCAATAGCCAAGGCACACACTCATGGAGAGGAAACAACTCATCAACTCATGAAAGGAATGTAACAAGGAATTTTTTCATTCTCTTCTAATATTATATATCCCACATGGGAAACATTTGTAAAATAATCATCTCTTTATATTGAAATTGATCCCTTCTTTTAATGTTTAAAATTATACAATTTGAAGTATGCTCTGCTTGTCAGGGAATTTGGGGTTGTGATAAACCTCCTTTGAAAGGAAAATCATATATAATATTTGGTAAAATGTTCTTGAAATATTGTATAATATGCTTGATACCTTTGTAAAAGAACAAAAAGGGGGGTTGGAAGGAACTTAGCTAAAATCTTCTATTATTTGTAAAAGATATTTGTGTATGGTTGAACACTTTGTACAAGGGCTTAGAATTTGAAAATGTGTTGTAAAAGGTATTTTTGTATGGTTGAACACTTTGTATAAGGGATTAAACGATCCAGGTGGATATCAGTGGTCACCCATCGATTCCACTGGTTCAAAATACAGTTTCCCACCTTGGCAGTTTTTCTACAGGTTTTTGGGTCCTAAACTTCTGGGGTCATTTTGAGGCCCTAAACGATTTGTTGTTGACATTTGGGGGAACATGAGAATCTAGTTTGGGCCTAGTCTAAATGTGTTCATCTCATATAGACCTTTCCAATGAGATATCGTGCACCCCAAATGGAGATCATATGCAAAAGTTAGGCCCTCATGAAGTTGACGTATCAACTACCCCCATCGAGGCTCGTAAACCTTTTGGTGTTTCATCTTCTGGGGTTATGGTTTTGGATTTTATTTTTGTTAAAAAGGCCTTTGGAGCCTCATTGTAAAAATAAATATCATCTTCATGTGAATGAGCATAGCCGTCACATCTCTTTTCAGAGATAAGTTTCCACCATTCTAGCGAGTACATTCACTCTATATTTTTACAATTTTTGTACATTTATCTCATTAATAGAAATTGTCTATTATTGTATCCCTATGTTTCTTGCAATATTTTTGTGTATTTCATTGTTATATATCTTCCTTCATTCCATTCTCAAAATAATATGGATCAGTGGTATCAGAGCAGGTCGCTCCTTGTCATTTCGTAGTGCATGTCCCCGATGAGGTTAGGGTATAGAGAGTTGGGTCTCAAGATAGTTTCTCTTGAGGAAAACCACTCTCACCATCCACACTAGCCTCCCATGGCAGAATAAAAGAGAGATGAGAGAGCATGAGATTCTATTCAGTTGTTTCTCGATGAATCCCTCATGCGATAGAGGGATGAAATGATGGATAATTTTTCCCAAACCATTCGATGACTACAAACAACAACAAAGCGTATTCATCAAGAAAACACTTTGGAAGCACTTCCCCTTTCAAGGTACAATTTAATTTTTATATTCCCATGTTTGAAGGTCAGATAGATGCAGATGCTTTGGAAAAGTGGTTAAATCTACTAGAAGGTTATTTCTCTGTCCACAATTTTTATGATAGAGAAAATATCACCTTTTCACTCCTTAAGACTGTCCCCCATGTCTAATATTGGTGGGAAACTTACTATGAGCGAAATTCCATAGAATCGGGAATGTTTGAGGTGGGACCCACTTGGTATTTTTTTATGGATGCAGTAAACAATATTACCTTGTTGGGAATTATGATGACCAGTACGTGAGATGGATCACACTACGTCAATAGAGGGGCCAAACAATGTCGGAGTTCACAAATACCTTTTGTACCTTGCGCACTAAGTTGGGTATCAAAGACTCCAAGTGGCATCTGATTCTAAAATATCGTGGGGCTCTACACAGATACATCCAAACTAAAATGGAGTTTCTATACATCTCATCACTAGGAGTTGCTTATCAATACAAATGAAAAATTGAACATAATTTTAAGAAGTCGAACAAGTAGGTGTTTGGGTCTACAAATATGAAACAACCAAAGTATGGTAAAGGTGTCCCTAACTCACAAAACATCTAACCTCGAGACAACCATTCTAAGCTGCAGGAAAAGAAGGGTAACAAGAATATGAAGAAGGATACTAGGAAGTAGTGCAACTTCCACAAAATCCCTTGGCATAAGACCAATGAATGTTGCTCGAAATAGTCATTGGTGGTAGAGCTAAAAAAAATAGAGTCGAGCCCCGACTCAGAACTTGATTCAGAAAAAAAATAAAATGCGACAGATCATTGATGAAGAAACTACTACTACCATCACGACCAAAACAATCCAACCAGAAGAACCATAGGATCCTGAGGAGGGGGAGCACCTCTTCCATTCATAGAGGTGGGTGAAGGGAACCCCACTGCATTTCATTGTTGATAGTGGAAGCCAACAGAACCTCATCTCAGCATATATCATCAAGCAGTTGGGATTGTCAACAACACCACACCCACAACCATACAACATCCGATGGATTTTCCAGGGACGAGATATTCGCATCAGTCAATAATGTCGCATGTCCCACATCATCAATCCCTTCAAGGATGAGGTACCGTGTGATGTTTCCCCACTGGAAGTCTGTGATGTTCTTTTAGGCCAACCTTATATGTGGAAGCATCATGTTATTTATGATTCTCGACCCTGTAGTGTCATTGTTACTCTGGGGGGTCAACTCTATAGGGTACCAGAGGTAGTTCCTATTACTGTCCCTCCAAAACAAAGTTGTAAAGTAGTCTCTCATACGAATTTTTTTTATCTTCTTCATGATCAGATCAGAAGGAAAACAAAAGTACACTTCAACCATTACAAACTTGTCCCAAGACCTTTCTATCCAGTAGAAGCAGATTAACAAGATTGTAGAAAAGAACAAAGATATTATAACTGCACCTATGAGGGTTCCTCCACACTGCCCAGTCAAGAAAATTTATAATAGATCCCTTCATAATATTCCTACTAAATCTTCACTAACAGAGTCCTCACATACTCAGACATATCATGGAGCTAAATTGGTTGAATGTATCCAACCCCTCCAGCAACCGGTTCATGACAACCTTCAACAATCCAAGCCAGACAACTTCTTCAACAAGGAAAGCAACTCACCAAGGTTATGATTCAGTAAATGCTTCCCTGTGAACTTGACACAATGAATACCATTTCTTTATAAGGGGGAAGGAATGATCCAGGTAGATATCAGTGACCACCCACCTATTCCACTTGCTTGAAATATAGTTTCCCACCTTGGTAGTTTTTCTACAGTTTTCTGGGTCCCAAAATTTTGGGACCGTTTTGAGGGCCCTAAATGACATTTTTTTGATGTTTGGTGGCCCAAAAAACTCTATATTTGGCCTAGTCATAATCTGTTCCTCTTGGCCAAACCTTTCCAATGAGATATCGTGTGCCCCAAACGAAGATCGTATGTAAAATTTACGCCCTAAAGAAGTTGACGTATCAACTACCCCCATCGACGCCCACAAACCTTTTTGGCATCTCATCTTCCAGGGTTAGGGTTTTAAATTTTATTTATGTTAAAAACGCCTTTGGAGCCTCATTGTAAGCATCAACATCATATTCTTGTGAGTGAGCATAGCCGTCGCATGTCTTCTCAGAGATAAGTTGCCACCACTCTAGCGAATTCATTCACTCTATATTTTTACAGTGTCTATACATTTCTCTCATTAATATAAATTGTGTATTATTGTATCTTTGTGTTTCTTGCAATATTTTCGTGTATTTCATTGTTATATATCTTCCTTAATTTCATTCTCAAAATAATCTGGATCATTGGACATTGAAAATGTAAAAGTATGGGAAGATCGAATCTTTTTGAAAGGATACAAAGGATAGATTAAAACACATTTTCTCTTAAGTGAAAATGGTTAGTTGTATCAAGATCAATAAAAAATATCATTTATTTGTAGTGGTTATGTCCTAGACTACCCTGAAATGGAATAAGTTTGTTTAAGTATGTTTATCCTTGTGTATGTTGGTGAATGGTTTACATGATGGATCTTCTTTTTTGTGTCTAGTTGTGACACTTAAAACATAATTGTAATTTCTTATACAACCATACACACATGGACTACAATGTAACATCACACAATTAATGCAATTCAAGAACACACAATCAAAGTACAAGAAGCCATGCAACTTCCACACATATTCAAGATATCAATCACATCAACATTAAAAAATTATTCTACATTAGTCACTGAAAGCAATGGGCATGAAGCATTATTAAAGCATTCAAGATCATTTTTTCTTGCAATAGTTTCTTTGAAAGTGTCAATATCAAAAGCATGTTGAAATGCAATTTTTGGGTGCATTATCAGTTGAGTTTGACACCATAGAGTCATTGTAATTTTAAGTTGAAATTGATAAGGTTGAGTGGTTGAAACTCAAATGGAATTGTAAAATCACAAGTTTCGGTGCATTTTTGGTTGTATATGACACCCTCGGCTTGTTGAAACAAAATAAAGTGAGCGAGTTTGAGTGAACAAATTCAAGCGATCAAGTTCAACAATACAAGTGAGCATGACAAAAGTACAAGAAAATGAGTTTAGGTGAGCGAGTGCAAGTGAGTGCAATGTTCCCAATCCAACACGCCATAAACATCAAGGTTTTGGTGTCTTTTTAAACTTTTACTGGTTGTGGTATTTCTTCAAACACTTTGTTGATTTACTTGTTTGTATATGTTTACTTGCATGTTGGCCTCTTGATTTCAGCCTTAGGGTTTTACTGATGATTTTAATGTGTGTTGCAACAATAAACAAGAGACATTGTAATGGAACATACCTCAACCATATGCAAGATCAACAATATGATAGAAAATCCAAAACACCTCAGATATGATTTATTCATAAATAGATGAACCTGATACAATAAATATGTCGATCTGGAATGCTCAACAGATGGATCCAATAACATAATAGGAGCTACTACAAAATTCTCCAAGAAGATACTATAAGCCTCCAAAGTCTGAATACACCATGAATACCAATACAAGAAAGATCTGGGTTGTAGGAAGTGTCAACCCCCAAGTTGGAAGATGCCATGCCCTGCTGGATCATTGTATAACCTCAATAATTCAGCCCTACTGTCAAATACCTCCAAATGCTTCATTGAATATGCCTAACTTTAGATCGGGATGAGTAGAATCCCCTCCTGAAATATCAGATCAAAATACTAGGGGAAACTCCTCCAAATGTTGAATCCTCCAATGGAGTTGTGCCCTCCTAAAACTGTCAAACCCTACAATTTCGGCCCTGATGAAGGAGGGCTCCAAATGCCCTGAAACATACTAGAAATATAGATCGGTACACTGTAAGTCACTAGGTAAAGTCTCAGGGTCAGATTTGAATTATAACCCCTCCAAACTAAATAGATTTGAATCTCCAAAATGCTCTCCTTAAAACCACTAGATCTAATGGCCAAGACCCTGCAATGAAAACCCAGGTGCTAGAATCTATCGAAGCCCTTCCAATCCCTTGGAACGAACCTCCCTCAAAGTGTGGTGCACCCCCCTTGCTAGAAACCCCCAATGGTGCACCCTCATTCTCTTCCTGTACCTGTCGTTGGTGTAGAACCCTCCTGCAGTGAGTAGATATGAAATAGAATGGTGTGGGAGAGTATTGCATCTCCAAGACCAAGCTTGGCACAAGTTGGGTGGAATCTTTCACCACTGAATCGTCCTCTAGGGTTTGTTAAGTCAAAATCCTCAAAACCCCCAAGGTATGGGCTCTCTAGCTAGAAGCCAAATATCAAAATGATAAACATACATGAATGAATGAGAGAATAGAGG